>JZLH01S0547425.1:4957-16625 GCA_001188425.1 Eucidaris tribuloides
CTTTAGTTCCATCTCCCTAAGATGTGCACCTCCCCGTTCCACCTCCCCAAGATGTGTACCTCCTCATGCCCAAACCAGCTTACGCCCTTGCCTAGACCCTACTCGAAAGGGAATCATGCTTTTCCGCTCTCGCGACAGTAAAAAGGGGACCCCTGCCATCACCACCACTATACCACCACCATAGGATTCTTGGCTATCACTTGTTGTACTTCCTGCCCCAATGGAATAATCAGAGCAAATATGACAACGCCTCTGATTCAACGCTTTAAAAAAAAATCGTGGGTACTCCTTTGCATACATAATGTACATGGGTGACCATGTGACCACACAATTTTGACTCCAAATCGGAGGTCCAATCGGGGTTCCTTTTGGTACATGGTCCCCCTCCCAGATCAGCTGACAAGCCCCCCCCCCAAAAAAAGTCCCTTCTTTCTCGTCAGGGGGGCACTCTGCCCCCCCCCCCTTAGGTACGCTAGTGACTTAGATCGTCAATTTTCCTTCTAGTAGTTTTTATTTTAGAGGCAATTTTGCAAAGTAGTGCATTTGAGCTATTCTAGCGGTAAAGCGGCGTCATAATGATGGTCGCTAGCTTTGCGTTTCGTCGTGTTTTGAACATCGTTTCAAGAAACGCGTTTACTGACGTGACGATACTATCGATCACCACTGTATATGAAAAAATACACATAAACAGCGTGCGTATACCAAATGTACATTGGTTCACAAAATTTGTCATTTAATGAGCCTTAAATGGAAAGTATTCTACCAAAATAGGTGATCCTTGTGTAATTCTTCTCACAACAAAATAGCTTATCAGATGAACCAAATAAAGAAGAGCTATTAATTTGGGAAATAACCGTTATGTAACTGTACCGGGTTTTTTTCTGGGCAATTGATCAAGATCCTGTGCTGGCAGGACTCAGCTGCATTGAACAAAAATTTTTACCTAGATATACAACCATTTCTGATATATACTTCTCACTTATCTGATTTATGTAAGACAGAAAATGACACTTTAATCTAAATAAGTACAGTCACAGTTTGATTTACAGTTAGAATTTATTATAACTCTATTCATTGCTAAATATACAACTGTCAAATACATGCAGAAATCAATATAACTTCAATGGATTGTTAATTTGTTATAGTGACTTAATCAACCACTGATACACGAGCTTAAAGATAGTGTTTTCGATTTGCACATCACAATCGTTTTGCTCAAATTTGATCCACCTACCAAAAGAAACATAAAATGATGCAGTGTTTATTATGTTGAGTTCATGCAGTCTGTTACAGATATTGTTTTTGAAATATTAACGGATAATCATTTGTGTTTCAACCGTTTTTAAATTTATGACTTTACTTTCTGAGCTTGGCAGAGTCCATCCCCTTCTTTTAAGATCTTATGTTCTGTGAGACGAAACTAAGTGATTTTTTTTTTTCATTTACACGAATGAATTCAGCTATGCATTGTCTGATAAGCTTATTTTAGTGGACACTGTAAACATTTTGTTCAGGGGGTAAATGCTTTTATAAAGACATTCTTGCTATCATGTTTAACCATTTGAGCGCTAATGTTGCATCTGTGCACAATCGTAATATTGTTTTTCTCCTTTAGTTTACCTTTGTACATGAAGACACTAAAATATCTCTTGTGCTAATGTAACATCTAAAGAAAAGGTACCATCTTCAATGCAGTAATAACGACAAGAACAATATTGTCATTATCCCCTCAAAATGAATTCGGGGTGCAAAGAGTTAAAAATGTTCAGAGGTTAAACTTCGTGTGTCAAATCATTCAACATTGGTGTTGAAACTAAACACTAAGTGCAATAATCTAAACACACATTCTTTAAACTCATCTTTACTATAACTTTCTAAAGACACTTTTTACATTGTATGCAAATCCAAAACACAATCTTAAGACAAAACAATCAGCTCTTCGTGATTTAATATGACCCGTATTACATCCATTGTAAAAAAAAAATACTGTTACAGTACTTTACATGGCGCCACTTTTGTGACAAAATGAGAACCTCAGTTAAGAGTTCTTTTTCTTTCAGTGAACGCAGGCAGCGATGTTTCAAATCGTATTTTTTTTTCAAAGCACAACAACGTGTTTTATTAAGTTCTACTACAAAGAAATAATCAGACAATTTAATTCTACAGTAGAACTTAAATTGTCTGATTTATTTCTTTGTAGTGAACTTAGTAAAACACGTTTTTGTGCTAAAAAAATACGATAGGCATATATTTGAAACATAGCTGCCTGCATTCACTGAAAGAAAAAGAACTCTTAACTGAGGTTCTCATTTTGTCACAAAAGTGGCGCCACATTTAGTTCGTATTAACACCATTTTTACGTTTTGAAGGGTTTGCATTGACACCGCGGACTGTCCGGATTCGTGCTTTGTGCTTTTAAAAACCATTTCTACGCCAAAATATTGCTAATAAGCACCAAACTTGGTATTCTATTATGACAAAATGGTTCTAAAAAGAACCTTTAAAGAACCATTTTTTTAGAGTGTGCGAGATATTTCCTGTTCTACACCAAAACGTTTACAGCGATTGCCAGTGATAAGTTGATGAAACAATTATATTGCACACAATGCGTTTAATGCCAGGAAAAACAAAAATGAAAATTTGAAACAAATAGAGAAAAATGGTTGGCTATCTATGATGAGGATGAAGAACATTAACGAATTTGTAACAAAGTAAACGTAAACATAATAATTATGTGCTAAAAGCTACAAACATATAATCATAAACTCTGTAAATTTTTACATAACGTTGTAATATTATGAACTTTAATGAAAAGGGGAGCAAATTTGCACTACAAGGGTTTGCACCCTTTTGGATGTAAAAACTTCTAATGCAAAAATATGCGCCGAAAGGTAGTACATTGCAGATAATTGCACCTTTAAGTATACATAGGTGCTTCTTTTGGGAGCAAATTTTGATCACAAGGCGTTGCATTTTGTTATATTTGAAAGAGTTACAGGAGTCACAGCATTAAAGCTTCATTAAAAGTTACTTCCTATTGAAGCTTAAAAGTTCCCCCCTTTTTAGACTTGAAGTTTCCCTTGAAAGTCCCTAAGTTTTGAGGCCATCTTCATCTGGAGACATGAAGACCCGGTGTTTCAGGTCGGCTGTAAGATTGTCACAAGACTCGTTTGGCGTCTCCTGCTGTGGGGCTGATCTGAGGTGAGGGTTGGATGCTCGAGGACCCGTTTGACGAACTGGACGATGGCGTATTGACGGAGCAAAGTGTCCAGAAAGGAGTTCACAAGGGATCGCGCAGAGGGATGATTTTATGTTCAGTGGATATCCTTTTCATCCATTATCTTGGTCCATGATGGCGGTGCAAGGAAGCATGGATACAGATGAATCTAGTTTCTCTCTTCTGTGTGTTGGGCTTTCAGGTGTTTCCATCTTGTGCATTAACATTGCTCTGGTATCATTAACCCGCTGGAGACGATTTGATTTCACTATGCATTATTCATAGACCACGGCAACACGAGATATCTTGTACTTAAGAGTCCAACGGGTTAATAAACAACTATGCATAAGGTAACCCTCTCAGCACCTTCACAACACAAATACATGCACTTTACATGTGATATTCTCAGTGTAGTACTGAAAGGATTAAACTTGATTAGAGATTCCGCCAGGGCTGACCGTTTTTTCGATTCTCTCGATGCCAAATTAGGTGAAAAACGCCAAATTTGCGTTTGATGCATTTTATGAGTAGCATACCTTAGATAATTATGATTAGAAATAATGTTGAAATCAATTATAACACATTTGACAGCTCTGCCCGGCCGAAAATTTGGGTGCCATGGTTTACGCACAGCTAGATTTTGCACGTAAAGTACACGGTGCGTCGTTACTTTTGGACCCCCCCCCTTTTTTTTTAATAACTGAAACTCAGCTTTCATAATAATTGCTTTAGGTATGCCATTGTAAAACGCAAAAAACGTCAAAAAGCCGTTTGGAAAGCACTTTGAATTTTCCAACGCCAAACGAAAATAAAAGCCGCCAAATTTGGTATGTTTGGCGTTAAAACGCCAAACTGGCAATTACCCCGGGGGATCATTGAACTGCAAATGAATGGCGCCTTCGTGCGTGACGATTTTATTCAAGGAAGTGGAAGGGGATCATGGGATTGGCATCTGTCAACAGAACCTGGAGTCATCTCCCTGTGAAGTTTGTAAGTTACAGATCATTTGAGAGCGACACGCGTCATCGCAAGGCCCCGCGTCGTGTAGCCTGTGATAATACCTGAAACAAGGCAGATGAAAAAATAAAACATGGAACAACGTAAAGTACACTAAAATTCACGATCTGAAAAGACAATGTTCGCAAAATGTTCTCAATTTTGTCACAATAACAGCACACATTTTTGGTGCTTATCAGAACAATTCTGAAGTAGGAATGGTTGCTATGAGCTCCATTTTTTTCCCGAATTGGTGCTGACAAGAACCTTTTGTTAGTCCAAAAAGTGCTCATTAGCATCCAGAAATAGTTCTCCTAAAATGGTTTTGATATTGTGAAAAAAATGGTAGTCACACGAACTTTTTTTCTCAGTGGGGTACACGTTTAGCCGCAGGATGATTTACACGTTTACTTGCACGAAGTTTGTGAAATGCACGATGAAAATAGGAAGAGCTTGAATTGGAAAGACAAAAAGTTAACTCTGATAATTTCGGAGATATTTGCATATGTTTGCTACAGTTGTATATACACGTGCCTTTGGAAAATGGAAAGGAAATACGTATTATTGTTGTTTGTATAATTTTGATCCAAAATTTGTTCTGGAACTAATGACATGATTGCCGATGAATTAATGTTAAATCTCGTTTATCATGGAAAATGGATTAAAGCAGCATTTTACATCAAGATTTTCATATGTTATGAATGGCGTATTTTACATGTATTTTGTAAATAATAACCCGTTTGCTGATTTTGTATAATGTATTATATCTATTTTGCTCCGGCTCGCTTGTTTTTTCTTCTTAATGATTGCGTGTCTCGTATGTTTAAATGAATAATTCATATTTACTGATTTCGTATTTATTATGGGCTTTACCATGGCGTTGAACAAACCGTTACAAACTCTCCATCTTTTCCGTTCTCATTTGATATCTGAACCCATAGGCGTACGCAGGGGGTTATTAATCCTAGCTCTGTCGAGAAAATTTTGGCCGCCAGTTTTTTTTTACCCGCCAAATTACCAGCCAAACATCATCCGACAAGTGGAGGGGGGGGGGCTGGGCAATGGCGACTTAATCCGTTTTTTACGCACCATTTTTTTTACCCGCCAAATTACCAGCCAAATTCCCGTTATTTTCATTATCCAAATCCCAGCTAAAAAAAATGCAAAAGGGGGTGTTTGAACACCCACCCCCCCCCTGCGTACGCGTATGTCTGAACCAAACATTATTTAACTCATAACCTGCCCATTTTTTGTCTTTGCATAAATGCGTGTAAAGCTCGTTTTGTCAGTATAAGTGCAAATTAAGCAGTCTCCATGATTTTAATAACGGTTTGTTCAGCACCGTTTAAAGAACAACATTCATACATGTACTTTTTATGAATAATTAGTTTCCCTGATTTGTATTATGTATATTATTTTTATCATAATGAGATTGTATAAAATGTTATATATTTTGTTGTTATATGCAAATCAGGTAAATTTTATTTTCTTAACCACATAACCTCATTCTATGTGCTCTATACCGAAAATAAGCAACAAATAAATAAATAAATAAATGAATTAATTAATTAATTAATGAATAGATAAATAAATGTTCAAAAATACATACAATGCGTTCGCCACCTTTATTACGATAAGTTTCAAGTATCTAACTTACTCTGTAATAAAGCACACAATAGTTATTGTCGGGTTATTCCTCCGTAGTCGTAAGTTATGTAAATCGTTCTTGGTGTCCGAAGTAATATCCAAGAAAAGCCATGGCGGAAAACCAAGTTATTGCGGCAATCAAAAAGAGACTGTTCTGCACAATTTTCTCCTTACTGTCCCACGGATAAACGGGACTCTTCGGGTCATAATCTCTGTACTCCGTATCAATATCTAACGTTTCTACGCGGAGAGCTGTTGAACTGGTGGAAGCGTCGGCCGCCATTTTGAAATCAGACGGGGCGAGTCATGTACTTTGATCTTCCTATACAGTTATACGTCGCAATGTTTTATTTACTCTTTGAAGATAGAGGCCGATCCCGTGGGGTGGAACCGGGGGAAAGATGAAATAGGGGTGCCATGGAGTATATGTAGATATATCTGAGTTTTTTTTTTTACTTTGAAAATATAATTCATCCTCTATATAAATATAAGTCTCAAATGTGTTTATATATCTCACTTTTGAATTGAAGTAAATATTTTAAGTTTTCAAATATGCATACAAGGGGGTACACGTAATTTACTGATATTTATTGAATGGACGATCATGTTTATTGCACGCGCCCTCCAGCGTCTCGCAATATAAAGTTGATTACAGAAAAGTGTATTTGCAAGTTTTTTACTTCGTGAACGAGTTCTGAGCGACGAATATTTTGAAATTTTTGCCGCATTATTTTTTTGTTTCTTGTTTTGTTTTTTGGTTAGCGTGGTGCATTAGGGAATTCAGAACAACATGCAATATTTCGCTATTAAAACTGTCAGGTCCTAAATGATAGATTCAGGGCGATGAATGGGGCCCCAGACAGCATTACCCCCCCCCCCTCCCCCGACAATAAAACCTAAGGCAACATTCGTTGATGTTATTACTTCTGTTCTTGTTGCTGCTGCTGATATTGATTTGTTTCTGTTACTTTGTTGTTCACAGTATTGCTTGCTTTGTTTTGATTTTCCTATACCAAAGATTTCAGATCAATTATCTGCATTATTCCTACTTTGTTTAATTTTGGAATTTTGTTGAAGTTTGTGAATACATATCAATTTTTTTCACTGTATATTATGCTAATTAAGACAAATAGTTATCAATATGTAGTCGGTGATTTCACGTATACCGGCGAATGTTACATTTGTTAATTACGGGATTCGCCGGTTCGTAATGTCAACGATGTAAATAGTTTTGAAAAATAAATATTGTTATTTTATATAACTCGGAAATGTGATTTTTTGGTTGCTTTGTATATTGTGATAAAGGTTGCAGAAACCACTAAACTACTAAACTAAAAGGACAGAATGAAATTAATCTTTGAATTTTTCTTCTTTCCCAGGGTAAAGTACCCAGGTATCTGCAACATAAATTAAAGGGAAGGCTGTTGTTGATGTTGTTGTAGGAAAGGGGGCTGCAATATGCCGCATATATACATGTAGACCCGTTCAGAATCATCTCTTACCGATAATACTGCTTGAAAAGCGTCTCATTCTTCTTCAGCTCTTCTACCACGCGATTCCATTCGCTGGGTTGTAATGATGTCATGTTGTACGCTTCCTGAAATAAAAAAAAGATACAATGAAGTGCAGCGTGTAAACGTTTAGTAAAGTTTGAGTTTTATGTTGATTTTACCTGTATGCTGGTGAAAGTCAATCCAGTGCAGTTATGGGAAGTAAGAAAGAAAAGTATGACCATTTTTCGTTCATCGTCATTTTTTAGTCACCGACATGCAAAAACGGTCTACTCGGGTTAAATTTTCAAGATGCAATTTTCCTAAATTTCGCGATAGAACGCAGCATTTTTATTTTTTTCCCTGTATATTGAATTTATGTGTACATACATCGATGTATGCACATATGAATGTGTGCATGAGAAAATATATTTTTACTCACATTTATTTAATTCATTATTTCTATCTTTCTTATCTTGTTTCCTCCTATATCATTCATTCTTCATTTAATTCATTTCATTTATTTTTCCATATATCTAGATTCTAAACGATATATATAAACGATGTCACATAAATTATAATAATTATAATATACAAAATGAATACCATTCTTCCTATATTTCACATTTATCACGGATGAAATTATAGTTGGAAAATGTGAAATCAATCAAATCATGATGTACCGGAGAAAATTTTACAGTATTGCAGACTGAAACATAGGTTTATATGAATTGTATACATACATGTACACATGAACGTGTATAATTATTAACATCTATTTCCATATTCGCATAAAAAGTGAAATACTGTATAAAATATCAGGAATACACCATCAAAAAGCTAACTTGTAAAACAGGTGCACTTGAATTAAACAACAAATGAAGAGCTTAGTTCCAAAAGGCGCTAAATCCACTTTAGTGACTTCGGAGAAAAATGCAAATCTTTGCCTGAGTTCGTACACGCGTCTATGGAAAAATAAAACTATAACCCCAGATATTTCGCATTTCCTCGTGGAATTTGACTTCTAATTCTGGACTGTAACAAGATAAGTAGGCATCAAATGTGCTGATGTTAATAACTCATTTTTGGTGAAAATGGATTTAGCGCCTTTTGGAACTGAGCTCTTCAAATATTGACAATAATTAAATGTATAGAACATATACACATGAATACAAACCTAACATAAATACGTTATACATTGCACAAAAATGAAAGAAATCAAATTAGGAAAATATTAACATCAAAACTGAAAAATAAATACTAATACACCACGTAAACATAACATACATATGTCTTGAGTATCGAAAAAATGAAGAAATCAAAATGAATTACACTGATATTGCTGTGAATATAAGGTTAAGAACGTAAATTATTAATACATAAATTGCAGATATAAATTTGAGAAAATATGTTTTAATTAACCATACCTTCCTTCTTTCTTTCATTCGTTCATTCATTCTTTGTAAGTTTTATTTCCTTCTTTTTTACTTCATATTTATTTGTCTTTCTTCATTATTTTCTGTAATCATGCATGTGCATCATGGATAACGTAGTTCAAAAATATCAAATCAAGAATTCATAAAATAATAACCATTCATTGGCATTCAACATTAGTAATGTCCGTAAAGTACTTACCTTAGCCTTGTATTCCAGTCGCCATATTGGTTTGTCTGTCAGATTGACTTCTGTCAGATTCATATAGTAAGTTTCATGGTCTAGTACTGCCTGAACACGGGATGAAGATAACATATGTTTTTTTTTAAATGCATGTAAAATGATCATGTGGCATCTAACCTTGAAATAGTACGCCAGTTACAACTATAGGCATGTTCCGCACTAAAGCCACTCAGAGCAGTCTGAACATATCAGAGCAAAGTTGTTGTTAAATAATTCAAATCTACTAAATATGTTTAAAGTGTCGACATATCATTTCACATTTATTGTAAAGGGATGGACACAATTATTTTTTCCCAGTTAAAATTACATTACAGCATTATGCGTTCAGTTTTTAACACAGTTGCAATTGTAATTACTTATGAACTTATTTTGAATTACATATCATAACTTGAGAATATCTAATTCATTATCATAAATAATTTGATAATTGATTATATTTAAAAAGTACTAATTCATCGTTTTAGTACAATTATTTCAGGGATAAATTTAAAAAAATAGCATGCATGAAAGATAATGTAGCTCAGAGTTTGCTTTTAAACTGGAAACATTGTTGAAAATTGTCTTAGTTACCAAAAATTTATAATAACTACAAATTCCAGTTACCCATCCCTGATACGCACCCATGAGGAGTTGGTGTAGTTCCCGTCCACAGTATAGATACGGAACCCCGGGTTCTGATTGCTGGGCGTTACCGCGCCGGCTATGTAGTTCACGCTGACTGGCCGCTTATGTATGACGTCATCATAGTATATTTCAAAGGAATCTTTGTGAGTGTGACCGAAAAATTGTCCCATTATTGTATTTTCGTACCTGTGAGCAAGATGCATATCTAAATTTATTATCAAATATTAGTTAGTACTGAAGAAACATGTTTACCCCAAACTTCACTGGAAAGAATCTATTCATATAGTAAGTAAATTCTCCCTGTTGCATATAAGGTCCAAAAATAAAAAGTTATGTTGCCCTCAAGTGGGAAATTTTGAAAATTGGGTCGGTCGGACGATTTTTGGGAATTTTAGTAAATTCTTTGCTCAAATCTGACATTTTCTCCCGAAACTGGTGAGTTTGTATATTTTGGGTCTGCATAAAAAAGAAATTAAAAAATCGCGACCCTGTTTTTACGCATTTTACGATCGGTATAGCTTAAGGGTAACATAACAATATTGTTTAGGCCTAATCACTGATCTATAATAGTTATAGTTCAGTGCTTTTGATAAACAGGCTGACGTCGAGTGCGTTCTGCTGATTTTGCAGCACAGATATTCTAAGTATATCTGTGTTTTGCAGGCGTACACTTGATTTAGAGATTTGTGCATTTGTGTCTGTTAAAAGGCGCGGGATTTAAAAACTTGTCGTATTCATGATTTTGCAATTATATTTTGTCACCTTATTATTTTACACTTGGGTGAAAGTCAGTGTTTCATTCATATTTCTTGAAATGGATTTATTTTCAAAAGCAGATCAGAGCTAGTTCAACCGCACAAAAGAAAGAAAGTTGTATTAAGATCAATATTTTGTTATGATTCGACCCGGCACCCGAAGTTAGAAAGTCGGCCAAAAAAGAGTTTAAAGAAGTTGATATCTACTGCTGATAATTATAGCCGATTATCGGGTATTTACGGTAGAAGGAATTCTATCTCGAGAAATTGTCTGATCAAACGCCATTATTTCATACGTCAACTCATAATACTTATTGTAATTTTAGCTTCAGAAAGTAGCAAATTATGACTTGTACGAGACTGGAAAAGTTTTTGTTATTTTACAAGCTGAATGGTCATCTTACAGGTATATTTATTATATTAACAAGGATACTTAGATTTCTGTTGTAGTTTTGACCTGTGAAGTGGTAAAATTCAATAGAAAGAGATGTCAAAGTCGGTAGGTGATTAAAATTAAAGCAGTGATCAAAAGCAGCGAGTGGTAAAGTTGACAACTACGTAAATGAGCAGACTTAATTCAACTTAATTCTGTCTATAATATTATAACCTCAGCGGAAATTTAAAAACGAATATCAATGTCTTACCTTTTAATTATGAGATTATAATTTTTGCTCCAAACAGGTAGAGCCAACGCGGGCGGGATATGGCCCAAGATGTGCACCTTCTCCCCGGCAGTCTCGGCGGCCTGGAGAACCGAGATTAGCCACTGAAGCTCACCGTTGGGGTCAGTGGCATTGATCCTTAACCACCTGTATACCGTATGCATCAAAACGCAAAAATCGTTACATGTATGTTTATGAAACGTTCCATGAACATTTTCTCCAATAAAGAGTTTCTTTCGAAAAGGTGGTAAATCCACTTAAGTGACTTATGAGAAAAATATATTTCTTGTTCCAGTTTATACACGCGCTATGTAAAAATACACGTAAATTGCACACTATTTCGTTTGTGCTTGCGTAATTTTTTTTCAAACTTTATTCTATAACTCGATGAATCGGTGGCCGATATACTGATGTTAATAACTCACCAGTTAAGATCATTTCCAGCATTCATGTTGAGTGACACGATTCGGAAACCGGGATAGAGTAGCACACTGTAAAACCCACCGCTTCAAAAAGAAAATGCAAAAATACAAATAACATTTAGCAAATATCAATTAATTCTGAAAACGCATGAAATGGACATCGCGCGCGCGCGCGCGC
>JZLH01S0547491.1:11454-21769 GCA_001188425.1 Eucidaris tribuloides
CAGCGTATACAGTACTTTGTAGGTCAGATGTCAAAGTTTGACAGTTTGTTAAATTGAAGCTCCACAATGTTAGCCTATCACTTTAAGCATAGTGGTATATTAAGATAACATACATTGAAGTTTGTGTTAATGTTATTTAAATGTGATGTCCATGTAATGAAGGTAAAAAAAGAACTGAGTATCAAAGCAAATCCAGTTCAAATTACCAACTGAAGTAGGTATGATGATAGTAGGACACAGTCACATGTTTACTCCATCAAAAATTATCTATAGATGAGTTGGTCTTCAGTATGTAATAGACAAGCTCAAATCTGTGTTACATGGACATTGTTGTATTTTTTTACCCAACCCCATGGACTAACCCTAACATGACATATAAACCCATAATGCAATTGTTTTCAGTCATTGTAGTATTGCCAAAATCGGTAAGTGACCATTGCGATGTATACATAAAGATTCCATTATTTAGTTCCTGTGTATATATTGTCCAAGCTTAGTAATTTGATCATAAGGGCTTCTTTCAATCTTCCAAGGTTACTACAAGAATTAGGTGGAATTCTACAAAGTAATGGATACTAAACAAAATCACCATATTGCACTGCTCAGCTAAGATCCTAACCTGTTGGAGACTTAGAACAAGATGTCTCGGACTGCTGTCTATTGAGAATTTGTGTTACACATATATTGAAATCAAATTGTCGCTAATGGATTATTAATTCTTAGTTTCAAAAGCAAAAATTGCTCATTACTACTCTTAATATATTATTAACCTTATCTATATTTCACATGATATTTGAGGTAGCTTTGTATACATAATCCTAACAGTCTTTTGTGACATTTATATCAAAATTACAAGACAGTAGATGGCATTGAAGTTATGGCTTCATCTAAAATGTGTGGGTTGTTCATCTTGTATGTGTTCAAAACCCTTGATTAATCATATGTGTGTTGATGTAAACTGGCCTTTTACATTTCAATAATTTGACAAATTGATATCATTGCTGGATGGTTTGCAGTAGATATTGTAAATGCAGCACCACTAGTCACTAAGTCACTAAGTCTGACTCATCTGTTTTTAAGAATTTAATGTCATTAGGTTGATGGATAACACAGTACTTGTATCTGTCCATTATGGTATCATTGATTGACACATTTGCAGTGAATAAGATTGTTTTCCAAAAGAAAGTAGCAGGTAGGTTACTATCCTTTTATTGAATGTCGTGCTTCAGATCAAACAAAATGACAAAGAGGAAATGAGAGAAAGTGAATTTAGTAATTGAGTTGTATGTTTGGCACATCATACAGTTTCTTGACATATATGATGAGATGTGATTACTAATACTAATCCATGACAGCTTGGGTATAGAACAACAAATCTTAGACCCCATTCACATTTGCAAAAGTAGAGTTCTCCTCTTAAAGGGAATAATAAGATTGGGAGCACTTAACCCATTGAACGGGGGGGGGGGGGTTTGATTTTGCTTTAACACACGTTTCCCATAGACCTCGCAACAAGATATGTCGTGTCTAGTCTCCAATGGGTTAAAAATTCCTCAAGAACCAAATGAGTTGAAACATATACCAATGTATACATAAACTGGAGTATATTTACAGTATGTTTATGCTGGAAATGTTTGTCTTGAATTTGTGTACTTGAGCAAAAACGAGCATGAATATACATGTACCATTACTGAATTAAACAAAGCTACAAAGCAAATACTGAATGTATTGACGGCGTTTGACCACAATATTTTCACAATAAAATCCTTGAGTGGTTCATTATTCTAGAATAGTTTTATCCTTCAAAGGAGGACTGTTTACAATCTTGTTATTTCCCTTTAACAACATTTTAAAGGACTAGTCAAGGTGTACACTTTGTTTCTTCTTGTACTTGTTCAAAGGGTCCATTAATGTGTGAGGCAGAAATAAAAACCCACTGGTTTTCAGGTTAAAGGTACATTACTGTTAACGCCCTTCTGCTTAGGGCATTTGCTATTGACCTTCTGCAAGCCACACACTCTTTACAGGCAGGTGGATACGATCAGCTGACAAAAGCTGTAGCCCTGGTGTCTGAAACCTAGACTAGCATTATACACACTTGAGTTATTGGCCTACATTCAAATGATCCATGCTTCCAGTTAAAAACCTATTGGATGTATGATTTCAACACAGTATTTTTATGTGTTTTACTTTTTCCATGTGTAAATGGGGTTAAGATTACTAGTAGTTTGCAATTGTGGGCAAGGAGTAGTGCTTGTTGCTGTTATTGCATTTATCTATATTAATTTACAGTTAAAGGCAAGGTTCACCCTGACGACGACTTGGTTTAAATACAAGCAGAACAGAAAGAGAAACAGAATAATGAAAGTTTGGCGAAAATCCACCAAAGAATAGCGGAGTTAAGAACTTTCAAAGTTTCAATTTTGTGACGTCACATGCGAGCAGCTCCCCCATTGTCATGTACTATAAATTACATAAAGTGTCATTTTCTCAGAAAATTGAAAATGATGTTACCTGTGCATTCAATACATAATTAGAAACATTATTTCATACACACTTCTATGAAAAAAACAACAACAATCAATTATCATGAACCAATAAAAAGTAACAATTTATTGAATCAATATCACATTACATATGGGGAGCTGCTCGCATGTGACGTCACAAAATTAAAACTTTGAATGTTCATAACTCCGATATTCTTTGGTGGATTTTCACCAAACTTTCATTGATATGTTTCCTTCATTGTTTTGCTTTTATTAAAACCAAGTTGTCGTCAGGGTGAACCTTGCCTTTAAAGTAAAGATGGGGATAGTGAAGAGAGGCTTATTGGGAAGAAAGACCTTCAGATGATGAAGTCATAATCATGACTTTCTTTTTTTATACGAGATAACCTTGATGGAAAATAGTAAATCTTAAGTACTTGCAATCTGAGAGATACGGAAATACTTGCCTGGGATGCTGTTGATTTGCAGACCTGTTCCTTGTTTTCCTGTCTGTACAATAAAAGTAATAACATATAGTCTGGGAGCTAGCCACTTCTCAATTTACCCCATCGAGCCCAAAAGATTTGACCCCTCAAAATTACTTATAGACTATCTATGTGAATGAAAAAAAGATATGTCAGCTGGACCCCATTGGTCGGGTTCAGTCCCCAGGACCGAATTTAAGAGGGTTCATTTACCTAGTCCCACACATAGATTAGTGGGTATGTTTGGCGTCTTCGTGACCTGTATACTGCATGCGTGCGACGCGGTGCGCATTTTGTCTGTATGCGCGTGCGTAATCAATGATGTTAATACATAAATTTCCAATGAAAATGATAATGATACGCGCCACGCTACAGACAAAATGCGCATCGCGTCGCACGCATGCAGTATACAGGTCACAAACGGGCCAACATTACCACTAATCTAATGGTGTGGACTAGAAATTCGGTCTAGGGACCAAACCCGACCACTGGTGTCCAGCTGACATATCTTTTTTTAATCACATAGATAGTCTAAGTACCTCTGAAGGATCAAATCTTTTGGGCTCGGTGAGGTAAATTGAGAAGTAGCAGGCTCTCGCCCTAATAACGTAATGCACTGTACCTATCAAGTCACATACTTTATTCACCAGAGAGTTGGCAGTTCATCATCATCGTCAATATGTTGATAATATAATAATAATAATAATAATAATAATAATAATAATAACTTCTATTTATATAGTGCTTTTCATGAGAAAAATATATCAAAGTGCTTTACAATTATATAGAAAATTAGACAAACCTTGATGACAAATAAAATTAAAGTTATCAAACATAAGATACAAAGTATAAGATACAAAGTATAGTAACAATTAAACAACTAATATGCATCAGAGATATGGGCTTAGCTCCAAATGTAAATAAATGACACATACACTGTAGTTCCTGTGTGTATACAAATGATACCTTAACATATTCTTAAAATGTGCTGCATACCTGCTAACCAGTAAGATTTTATCAGATTTAGTAAGATTCCTCATCATTCAAATCCACAGAATAAGATTTTTATTAAAGAATGTGCTGTATACTTATATTATGTGATTCTGACATACATGTAGTAAGATTTTTACCTTCAATTTGCATTAAGAATACGATTTTTAATCTGTATTAGTAAGATTTTTCATGACTGGAAGTTGGCAGGTACATGTATGGTACTGTATAAATGGGGTAGTCCAAGCTATTATGTATACTCATGGGAGGTTAAGGAAATAAAGAGGCCTCAATCTAAAATTAATGCTAAGATGCCAGCTCTTAGGTACATTTCAGTATGATTTTTGCCAACATTTTTGCGTGATAAAAAATATAGACTCAATAACGTAAAAACAAAAAAAATTAGGCATGGGACATGCAAACGTAAGAACATGTATAATATTCGTATCTGATAAGTTGGCCAGCTGAGAGTCACAATGTAGAGGCATACTCACTGACTGCCATGGAGTGGACTTGCTCCATTTTTGTCTGGAGGTCACGTGTGTTGATGAGGATGATGAGGTCAAAGGTCATCTAGGGGTCAAAAGGTCAAATGATATGAGGCCATGTTTAATGTGCTCTCATTTCTTTAGTTCTGCATCAATTGTGTTCACACTTGGTACAAATGATCCTTGGGTAATTCGCTGCCGTAGTCGTGACGTCACTCCGAGGTCAACCAGCCGCAATCATGGTAACTGGTTCACGCGATGCGCGAGCGCGGTATGAACACTGAACCAGCCGTGAGTTCGCTATGGCCGTCGTGTCAATGTACGGAAAAATGTGTTATTTTCACGAGTAATTATCCGAAACGCAGACAAAATTAAGGAATTTCAGGTACTGGAGTGTGTTCTCAGACAACTCATCCTTTATAGAAATATGCTTTTTTGCCTTATTTTTTGCTACAATTGTTGATTTTGAGGGAAATTTCCAGGCAGTCATAGCGAAGTTTCTTGTAAACTGTATGAGTAATACGTACTAGTTATGGAAAGTGCGTGAACCATTGTCAAGGAAGTGAGCGTGACCCGAGGTCAAGTTACGTCCACACTTGGAGCGAATACCACATGTGTGTTGATGAGAGATGATGAGTCAAGGTCATCTGGGGTCAAAAGGTCAATGGTGTATTTCTGCATCAATTTTGTTCAACTCGCAACAAACGATCAGTGGAAATACACATGTTTTGTTGATGAGGATGGAGAGGTCCAAAGGTCTTATTGCATGTTTTATTGATCGCGAATTTAGGCGAGACTCGTGGTTCGTGAACCACCTTGTTAAAATATCTCATCAAATAAATCTTTTGTTGTAAACTTTACTTACAGCATAGAGTTTGACAAGGACAACGACTTCTTCGCCATTGCTGGTGTCACCAAGAAAATCAAAGTCTTTGAATACGGGACAGTCATCATGGATGCTGTAGATATACATTATCCAGTCCATGAGATGTCTTGTAACTCAAAGATTAGGTAAGTTAACCCGTTGGCTCTGAGATTTTGAAAACTCCATAGAGGTAACACAGGACATGTCCGTTTCCCGCAGCTAACAAGTTTTAAAAAAAATACAAGGAGGGGAAATGGGCGTAATTTAAAGGAAGTATGACATAGGAAAAATAATACATAGATATTAGCTCACTCCTACTTTCATGTAATGAGCTTAATAGTGTGCTTCAATGTAGGATATTGGTAAAATGTTCTTTACCTTTAGTATCTGTGCTGAGAGAATACAATTCCCCCCCCCCCTTCTTTGTATCTTGATTTTGATGCTGAGCTTGTGGTACCACTCAAAGTCTTTTAAGTCAGGGAAAAAAAAATGAGTTCTTCTGGAAATCGTGGAAAACCATCGAAAATGACTTTAAAAAAGTATTTTTTGTATGCCTTAGTGACAAGAGGACACCAAATATAGTAGCACATGCTATACAGGAAACAGTTTTTGTCCCATTACCAAAGGCCTGTTTTTGATTGGCAGTACTTCCATCATGACCTCACCTCTTAAATTTTTGAAAGTATTTGTCAGATATAAAAAGAGTTAATCAAGTAGAGTTCGGCCTGGATTATACAGCCATCAGTTAACGGAGCTCTCTATTATCCAGACAATGGACTTATCAGTCATTACATGTAATTGATACACCTTTATCAGAAGTGTACACAGAAATTGGCTGGGTATCAGGGACAGTTAATAAAGTGTCACATGTGTGTGGTCTGTTGCATGTTTGCACATGGTGTGTGGGTTGTTTTTACTATAACTTATGGCAACGATTACCTCCCCCTATACTGTGTTTGTACATTATCTCTCTTATTTATCCGGATGGCTGCTGGTCCCACCGTGGCCGGTTTATCGAGGTCGAACTGTACTTTAGTTTTTGTCAAAATTGTGACTACAATTTTATTAAAAATGCATTTCCAAACCACTTATTGCATATCCTGTAGTTATATGCACAGTAATGGAAATCTTATATCAAATTATACTCCCGAGGTCGAAGAACTTTGTAGAGTGGATTTATTATCATATAAAATGTTGTGGTATTTTTATTGGTACTTTCAAAAGAATTCACAGAATAATGCATGCCCTTTGGAAAGAAATACGGTATGTATTTCTATATTGGCTAACTGTGTGAAAAACTATAATTTATTAACAGTTATGAATATCCAAACCATATATTGCATTTTTTAACCAAGTGTATGACCTTACTGTATGTATATAATCTGCCAAAATATCCAGAAATTGATTTTTCATAACATCATCCAAACAAGCTAAAAAAAAAAGATCAAAAGCCTGTTTATGTTATATTCACTCTACATCTGCAAGATATTATTGATACAACTGAAAATGGGTAAATCTTCATTAATGAGTAAACTGATGGTTTTAAAAATACCTTTCAAACTAATTAAAAAGATCTTCAGATGTATGTGACAAAGTCCTTGTAAGTCTGATACTAAAAAAAAGCATTTGGTTCTTTTCCATTTTGTTCGGTACAGTTGTGTAGCATGGAGTGCTTACTACAAAGGGGTGCTAGCGAGTAGTGACTACGAAGGGACCGTCACACTATGGGATGCCTTTGCTGGATCAAAGACAAGATCATTTCAGGTGAGCAGTTGGCAAGAAGACTCAATTATACTTAGATGAGTTTGGTCAACGAATAGAATTGGAAAAGCTGACCTTACAGATAGCTGGATGCAGAAAACGTAGAAAATTGTAAATTAACTGCCTATGTGCCATGAAGTCTAAGCTCAGGGTTGTTAACCTCAGGTTTTAACAAAAGTGTGTCACTCTTCAAATATCACAGGGATCACTGTTGATGTTACTTAGAAAATAAAAAACAGAACAAGATAGCTTTTCCTTTGTTGATTGTATGTGGGACATTCCATACAGAACATTATGCTTGCTTATTGGTTGTGCATGGGTTTGGTACAGTAAATTAGTAAATGGATTAAAAGAAATCTGAATTTTAATTTTTTTATAGATAGACCAATATCATCTTGTATTAATGCCTTGAAATTTGCACATCCTAAAATGCATCCACGTTTTAGAAATTAATATAAGTGTTCGGGTTGGGGCATCAGTTTTGTCGTAGGTATTATACATGGTCATCTACTCGATGAATGTATAAAAATCAAATTCTGTCATTTTAAATAATTTTCTGTAGGAAGGAAGTTTTGTAATGTCTCATATGACAATACAATACTTTTTGTGAAAAATTTATTTTTGTTTTCAGATTGAGCAAAACAGGACACTGGCTTCAAGTACAAGAAATTTTTTGATGAAAATATGTCAATTCATCAATGAGTATAGATATATTGCTTATAAAGTTTCAGAAATCATTTCATTTTCTTTTACTAAAGATTATATACATTTTGAAATGCTGTGTCTTCAACACAGAAAAAGTGTATCAGCTTTTATCCCTATGTTAACTGGGGGGGGGGGGGGTCAAATTGACCCCCCTCAAAGAATTTCACAACTACTCTGCCGCGCACAATTTTTTTTACCGCGTCGCTCACTGACTTTTTACTTTTAAGTCTTGTGCATCTTTTGAGACCATTTTTGCAAAAATCTGACATACCGTTACGACGCTACGTGACTTTTTATACATGCATGTCAGCCCCAAAATTTTCTGTCGCACGACTGACCGACTTGTCCGAAATAAAAAACAAGATATATATTTTGTACACGCTGATTTGATTCAGATCCAAATCGGTCACTGCCTAGACGGAAAATCGTAGTGCTGCGGGCCCTTATCAGGCGAAAACATAATTTCATAACTTATTTGCAATAATTAATTACTAAAATATAAAAAATCAATTTTTTGAAAGTTTACTAACGGCTCTATGCGCGTGCCCAAATTTTTCGCGGGCAATGCGCGATCTGCGGTAAAAACCTGGTCTGAAATAGCCAGTTAAATAGGGTTAAGGCATAAAACATTTTTCCTGTTAATAAGAACTAGGGTATCATTTGTTACCATTTTAAAGCTGTCTTTTGTCTAAAGTTGATTTTGTTCATTTTTCCCCCATTAGGAACATGAAAAGAGGTGCTGGAGTATAGATTTCAATAGAATGGATCCGAAGTTACTAGCTTCAGGTTCAGATGATGCCAAAGGTATGTTTAATACTACTCTCAGTTGTAAGTGATCTACACAAAGAAATAATCTGTTGGGTGGCAGCCCAGCAGGTGTACAAAAATTGACCAGCATTGAATTTGAATTAATATGATCCAGTAAGTGTTTTGATCTAAAAAGGTTAAAAACCCAGTAGGAGTTACAATCTGACATGTAAGTTGAAATGTAATATATATTTATAATCAGAATGAATCCAACCTGTATGCAAAATGCCATTATTATTGTTAGTATTATTATAACGGTGGTCTCCACTTACATGTAATAATGTTGGCATTTGCAAGACATATTTTATCAATTTGAGTGGCGTGTATTTCAATACGAAAAACCAGATATGTTTTTCTAGTTTTTACTCAATTACCAGGGGTAGCCTTATTAAATGCTACACTATTATGCGCAGACCACTGTTATCATGTAGTTGACATAATTGCGAAATGCAGAATCAATCGAATGCCTCATTGTTACGTAACATGTTAGATTGTACACTAGCAATATGTACAATGCAAGTAATTTCTTTTTGTAATGTTGCTATTGATAGCTCTGAAGTGAATAACAATTGCAGCATTTATTCAGTTTGTTTAAAATCAGTATGTCCTTGTGAATTGTTTGTTTCAGTCAAATTGTGGTCCACTAATCAGGAGCAGTCAATAACCAGCCTGGAGGCCAAGGCTAACGTGTGCTGTGTCAAATTCAACCCCACCAAAATGTATGGTCTGGCATTTGGGTCAGCAGGTAAGCAGTGTGGTGCTGGGCGATATTTTGATAATATCGAAATTATTTGATGTTGAAAAAATATTTAATACTCAATAATGATCTCATGATGGTTTCAAAATATCACCGGAGGCACGATATGACCGAAAATATCATCGATTATGAAAACCGAATGCTGTAAATACATGCACTGCAGTGGGAGGGACCAGGAAATCCCCATAGCTATGAATACTCTGTACACTAATACTACTGCCTGAGTGCCTGAAATAACATTGGTTGAAACAGGGAGGTGGGAATAAAAGAGAGACCTCCATTCTGTTTAGCAATCAAACTTGTGGTATCAAGAGCAGTAGTGCATTTATCAACAAATATCATAACTCTGTCAACACACTGCCCGCCAAAAATGCTATTTATAAACAATCGGCACCTGTATTTCCCGATCTAGTTACATGTACAAGAGAGTCGACAGTAAGCAACATTGTTTTGACCACGTATTGATAACAGCCCTACAGGGCGCACTGTCAATTTAAGCCTAAAATAGATTTATCTTATTCATCACAAACAGGGTTATAGCTAGAAAGAATTCTGTGCCGGCGGTAGGAAGGAGTTATGCAAGCGGAGAGAGCAAAGCGAACGTAGCGCAGCGACACGGCGTGGGGTCCAGGGGCCCGATTAAGGGCCCCGGTGGGGTCGGCTGAAATGTAAGGATGTTTAAAGCTGGAAATACGCAATTTAGGGAGAGATTTAAAACATTTTACGGTCATTTTAACCCTATATTAACTGGGGGGGGGTCAATTTGACCCCCCCCTCGACAAATTTCGCGACCACGCCACTGCGCAAAATTTTTCAACGCGTCGCTCGCTGACTTTTACTTTCAAGTCTTGCGCATCTTTTGAGACCGTTTTCGCGAAAACTCGGACATACCGTTACGACGCTGCGTGACTTTTTAATACATGCATGTCAACCCCAAAATTGCTCAAAAACGTGATTTGTAGTCACAAATC
>JZLH01S0547514.1:6016-21603 GCA_001188425.1 Eucidaris tribuloides
ATTAATGGCGCCCATTAAATGTAATCGGTGAAATATCGATCAACTGTCGTTCGTAAAATAGCTCTGCGAATGGTTTTCCGTCACACATGGCTAACCTGTAACGATGTATGTAACAAAACCACGGCGACGAGCAGCAGACAGTTACGGACAAATTTGACAAACCACATTACATAGCATCTTTTTGTGACGGTAATTGGAACAATTTGCCTTTTTGAATGTATTCTGACAAAGATCATAGAATGTGGTATTTTGAATCTTTTGTATTGTGTTGGATGTAATGGATCTATCGTTTTCTAATCTGATTTAGTTGAAGTATATGTGTACATTAAATCGTAGACGATATAGGTGGGCAGGGTTTGGGGAGCTTTCACGGCTCTCGTAAAAAATGCCGAAAACCTAGGAGCCTGGCAGTCCCATTCTCCAGATCCTGTTCATTTACCACAAAACTTCAAAGTACAGTGTGTCTCAAAAATATTGTGCAATTGAAAACCGCCTCTTGGCAATTGAAAATATCTGTGACACGATGCTTACATCAACGCCAAGAGCATAGTCTCAGCTTTCAAATACCAGGGTTGGGCCAATTACATTCCTAATTACATTTTTGAGTGTTGCCAAGGACAACAAGCAGGTGTCAATCAACATGATAACAACCTCTTCTGGCTAGGCCAGGCAGGTTTTTGTCATAATAATTTACACCTGGCCAAGAATGTAATTAGGAATGTAATTGCCCATCCCTGTCAAATACCGTTAGTTTTGTTCAATTTGTTTATCTTAATCTTGAGATATGTTTATTTAAATAGGAAAGGGTGAAATCACAATTGTGCCACATTTACTACAAGTCCTTGTAAAAGTGACACAATTGTAATTCCACCCTTTTGTTATTTACAAGATATCTCGAGATTAAAATAAGTAAATTGAACAAAACAAATGACATTTGAAAGCTTGATGTAAGCGTCATGCCACAAGAATATTTTATAATTGCCAAAGAGGGCGCTTTTTACTTGCACAATTTTTTGAGACATGCTGCAGCAAGTCTCCAAAAATCGTACAAGTGAAAAGCGACCTCTGTGACAGTTTAAAATGCTCTTGTGACATAATGTTTACATCATTATCAAGGGCAAGGTCTTAGCTTTCCAATGCTGTTTAATTTATTGGAATTGCTTGTTTTGATCTCGAGATATCTTGTAAACAACAGAAGGGTGGAATCACAATTGTGTCACTTTTACGGGAAGAAGGCCTGATGCTATCACTGACTGTAGTAAAAGTGGCACATTTGCGATTTTACCTTTTTGTTGTTAACTGAACATATCTCAGGATGAAAACAAGCAAACAAAACAAAACAAAACAAACGGCATTTGAAAGCTGAGACTATGCCCTTGATGGTGATGTAAGCATCACGTCACAAAAATGCTTTTTTTCATTACCAAAGAAGGCGCTTTTGACTTGCACAATTATTTTTGAGACACACTGTACAAGCAGTAACCAGTGGAAGGCAGCATTTTGTGCATCGATTCATGATTTGTGATTGAAACAATTAGTAATGATGTTATAAATTAAAGAAAAAAATTGGGGGAAATTCATTTAAGTCCATGGAGTAAACAAAATGATGACATCTACCTATTTATTCGTTCAAAAGTTCAGATTCACAATTAATTACATTCGTTTCTTTTTCACCTATGTACATGTATATAGATACTTTACTTTGTACAGTACGATACAAATTTCAGTTATCCTGTTATTAATTTTGTTCGTTTATCCATTCAAGTATACTAGGCATATTCCGCTTGTAACCCAAAGAGAAGGCGCATTTGTGATCAGCTTAGGGAGGGAGTTTGATAATTAGGTAAAATTATCGGAATCATTCTATTTCTAATTTGCTGTGGCTTCATAGCGTCTTCATACGTGACCTTTTAGTGTTTTAATTACATGAACGCAGTCAACGCTAAATTGATATTTTTGCCCGAAGCAATATCATTAATGGAGATGTCGTACATATCTGTCGAAAATAGAAGAGTTTGCTGCTTGTCATGAGTATTTATGGTGCAGAAGATATTTTCATCGGCGATGCCTGCGTATCAAAATGATGAGTATAATGGTATCTAACAGGCAATTTTCTCATATGTTCAATAAAATAGTAAATCTGACATCGCTTTTTCATCTTTGTGGGAACATTGGTATAATCATATTCCTATTAATTACGTTCGTGTATCTAGATTATTTTAGTTGAGTTGGTGTACAATATCTTGTACCAATCTGTTATGTTATTCGTTCGTTTATCCATTCATTTGTTTGTTAATTCGTCCTTACATTTCGTTCATTCATACATTAATTCATTCGTTCATTCATTTATCAATTTATTCTGCGTTATAGTTTTTCCAATACCACATGAACTACAAGATAATTATGATATAGGTTTTATATTTTTTTCCGATTTGAGAAATTTAAGGAGGAATCTGTGTTTTCTTTTTTGACTCAGCTCGGTATTTTCGTCGCAAATACCTGTGAAAATCGGAAGGAACTCAACCACATGGAAACTTCCGCTCAATCTCCATTTTTCCCGGTCAATATAAAGTGATATTATGAGTAAGGTATCGGAAATTATAACGGATTGGGCTCACTCCGCGTGATCGATCTCACCTTTTGTTGTGGAGCAGGTCCGTAACATAATCGTTTCACACTCTACGAACAACACGAATTGGGAGGATTTCGGGTTGGGAAATCAGTTGTTTGATTTCTGCAATGAAAGAAAGTTATTTCAGCCTGAAACAACTTTCTTTCGGGTCGAGTTGCCTCAACATGGCTCAAATCTCTTGTGAAGGAACCGTTAAATCATTTTATTATTATTGTAACATTCTTTGAATAATCTGACAGCTAAATGAGGCTAGAAAAAAAACTGTTGACAGATATATGACATCTATTCAGGTTACAAGGAACTCTATTATGTGGATAACAATTGGTATTAATGTTTGAATTTGAAACATTATATTCATACTGTAAATTGAATTGACCCTTACTTTTACTTTGTTCTGTTTTTATTTTTGTTTTGCATTTTTTAAAGAAAAGAACCATAGATAATTTATTTATACAAGCTAAATAAGGTTAAATCTTTCTGTATTATCTGGTATATAGTAGTAATCTTTTATTCAATACATTTAAAGTAAAGAATTATAATGTTCTAGTAATAGTAGTAGTAGAAATGATAGTACATATTAATCTTGCAATCAATGTATTGAGATAAAGAATTGTATGTTTCAATATATAGCATGTTTTAAATCATAGAAAAATGAATATTTCAGATGGATGAAATATGTAAATTGTATGTCTTTGTTAAGTTATTCAAACTATGTTTATGCGTATTAAGATATTACATTGATGTGGCAAATATTTTCTGTTGCATAATTAGTATGGATAATATGACAAAATCGTATTCTATATGAACATGAGTTTACCGTTTGATATATTTTTATTGTATGAATTACGCAAAGACAATAATACGTCACTGTTAATTTCCACCAAATTATTATTTTGTATATTTCGTTTATGCGGAAGAAAATTAAGTTAAAGTCAATTCAATTCAATCTTGGAAAAGAAATGAATCAGTGCTATTACCATTTTAGAAATTACATGTAATGTGTGTTTTTTTGGAATTCGCATGAAAAATTAAACAAGGCAAATATGATATGCTTTTCAATCCTGCTCTTGAACAGTTGGATTTTTAAAGCAGTTAATGGTTTGTAATTATAATTGCCACCTGAGATGCATTCTTTAAATATCCATGTATGAAACAAAATTCATACATTAGGTTTAAGAATTAACGTTGGTTAGATTCGTGCATTGAAGGCGAACACGTTGGGAAAAGTATATTTCGAGACTTTTTTCTGCTCATGCATAGAAATTGTAAACGGAATGTACAGCTTGAATGTGTGTTGATGATGTAGGCCTATAATGTGCTTCCAATTTGATTTACTTTCACTATCTGAATTTGACGATTAGAACGTTTTGAAACGTCGACGTCATAGCACTCCACCGTGTGATTAGCCTTTTCACGTATACAGCTAAACTGCATTGTGATACACCCATTCAAGTCAGTGCAGCTGAAAGCAATTATAGAAATAACTATGAATTATTCTGAAATGATTATACACACACTTACCTCAATGTTCTGGGAAAATATCTAGTTCAAGAAAAGAATATAAGTTTAATTACTGTTGTGTATTTCTTTCTGTTGTAATAACAGCAGTGTAGTACATGTAGTAGTAGTAGCAGTAGTAGTAGTAGTAGTAGTAGTAGTAGTAGTAGTAGTAGTAGTAGTCGTCGTCGTAGTAGTAGTATAGTAGTAGTAGTAGCAGTGGTAGTAGCAGTAGCAGTAGTAGTAGTAGTAGTAGTAGTAGTAGTAGTAGTAGTAGTAGTGGTAGTAGTAGTCGTAGTAGTCGTAGTAGTAGTAGTAGTAGTGGTAGTACATGTAGTAGTAGTAGTGGTAGTAGTACTAGTAGTCGTAGTGGTAGTCGTAGTGGTAGTCGTAGTGGTAGTAGTAGTGGTAGTCGTAGTAGAGTAGTAGTAGTCGTAGTGGTAGTCGTAGTAGTAGTAGTAGTAGTAGTAGTATAGTAATAGTAGTAGTCGTAGTGGTAGTCGTAGTAGTAGTAGTAGTCGTCGTAGTAGAAGTAGTAAGTACTGCAATTGTTTTTGATCTTAGTCAAAATTATAAAAAATAAGATTTTGACATTATCTTTGAAATTTCCCCGATAAAACATTTTTTTCTGCAGATCTGTTGTTTCGTCTAATTCTCATGTCATACCAGGTATTTAAAATCTGACAGAGAGACGCAATAATTGTTTCGCATTTATAAGGCACATTACATAATAGACCTATTGTTCGTTCAAGCAAGGGAACACCACTTTTAAGTCAACGGAATGCATGGTTACATGTACCTGCATATATAATAAGAAACGTGACACACATACGGAAGATCGTATGTCAACATCAGATGCTGAAAGCTATGTCTTTGTTGATGTGTCAACGTCCCCAAATTTGTTTGGATTGTGTACCTGTAACGGTTTCCTTAACTGCAAATCTGTGCACCTGTAAGACCTATTCGTTCGAAATATTGTCGCGTACTTAAAAAGTTGCAGCAGAATTACACCTTTTCTTATCTACCACTGATCTTCATGGAGATCTATGGTCTGCAGGAAAGGGGCGAAAGGCAAAATCATAACCACTGGTATAATACTTGTAATTCTACAGCGGACGTTTCACCGTGCAGATATTTTTGAGGGAATTATTGTTTGAAGAGGACATGTGGAGAAGGAGTGTGGTTTTCTTAGCCCTTTACGAATGTATAGTCCTCCTACATTGACGGAAATTCGCTGAATTTCATTTGAAATCGACTGAAAAATTCACCCTTTCTGAAGTCACTCCACAAAGCGTTGATATGCCTATTCTCACCCTTCAGAGAATAACAACATTGATGGCAATACAGCACCGATGATGAATCATCGAGTTATTTTGGGTTGAAGAATATTGTTTAGAATGTGTTGCTACCTTTGTCTAGAATGGTATGAATAGAATGTGTAAAGCCTTAACTCATTGTGCGCACTTTGCCTTTGGTAAAATCGAGTTTAGGCATGGACCATATGTCAACAACAGAAGAAGTATTATGTGCTGGCTCAACATATCAACGCTCCACTCCCTGTACGCTGGCTGGAATTGTGGCAGAAGAACGGCTTTGCCAAAATACAAATCTGTACGCATTGATAGATGAGAGATTTTCACAAGAATTTTTGTTTCAAGTTGACACGGGGACATGGTCATGGCTGAAGCAAGGGTCAAGTTCTGTGCCATTCCTCCTTGCTTCTTAGAATGAAAATGGCAACATCATCTTTGTCTCCTTACATCTTTCTTTTGTTTTGTTTTTGTTTTGTTTGTTTGTTTCGTTAATTGTTTGTTTGGGGTTTTTCTAGTTATTACTTTTGTTTTGCTTAGATCTCATACCCGTTCGCTTTTCTAGTTTCAAGAGGCTTCCTTTCGAAAGTATCTACGCTATCCATTCCTTTAAATTAAGAACATTTCACAAGGCATGAGCCAAAATGGATACGAGCCAATCCAACAAATCCCGATAAAATGCTGGAGATCGACTGTCTTGTATGACTAGCGAGATAGATTGAGTAGATGGAATATGTGCCAAGATAGGTGCGTCTTGAATCTAGCGCCTTGGGCATGTAGAGGAAGAAAATTATCAAAATCTAAGATTTAGATGTTGATGAATTGAACTCAAGATGAAGATCGACTTATCTGTCTCACTGTCTGTATATCTCCGTCTGTCTGCTTGTCAGACTGTATTGGTCTTCTCTCTTACCTTGTGTGTGTGTGTGTGTGTGTGTGTGTGTGTATGTGTGTGTGTGTGTGTGTGTGTGTGTGTGTGTGTGTGTGTGTGTGTGTGTGTGTGTGTGCGCGCGCGCGCGTGTGTGAGTGTGTGAGTGTGTGTATGTATGTATGTGTGTGTGTGTGTGCGCGCGCGTGTGTGTGTGTAATGGGTGTATGTGTTTGTTCATTGTGCATGTATATGCATGTATGTTTTGTGTGTGTCTGTATTTCTGTCTTCATATGTGGGGGAGGGCAATAGGGATGTTAATTATGAAGCAGTTTTGTTCGAGCCGCATTTAATTCACTCTGTGCCGGAACAATAATGATGTTAGGTATACAATCTAGTTTGATGAAACCCGCTTCCGACTTTTCAAAGGCTGATTGTAATTATATAATTCATTAGACGTCGTTTATTATGTGTACCTTAATGAACTAACAGCAAACCAAGAACAGATTACACAATGGAGTGTACGCTAACTACAAAGTAGTTTGTAAAATGTAATATGCTTTCTCCGACTTTCACCACGTTCACGCTCTTGTCTCTCAGTTTGTGTAGGTGATTATTTTAACAAAATCAATATCCACCTATGGCTAGATGGTCGGAAAAGCGTCGTAGAGCACTCTCGATTCATCGTGGGACCACCGGGTGGGTCTATAGTCTGAATACGTTAACCTGTTGAAGTCGATTTGATATAGCTACAACATATATTTTCCATATACCCCAACCCAAGATATCTCGTACTTACTCTCCAATGGGTTAAAACTACCGTCAGGGTGACGTGTCGCGTTCTAAGTCGCACTGCGTTACATCTCGTTGCGTTTCCCCATGTCGCGTCGGCCATTATCATCGTCGCACTTGCTTGCGACTGATTTCGGTAAGCTCGTTCGTAGATTATGGTTCGAACTTGTCGGTGGTTGTTCGATGGACGGCGACCGTAATATACAATCCATCACTTTATTCACTTACATCTGATTTTTTTAAACGAAACGTTAAATGTGAAAGTATCAATATCGGCAATCATTTACGTCAGCCATGTTAAACATTTGAAGAATGGGCCCCTAAACTTGTGTCAGGAACCAGGATTGTTCTATAGAAATTTCAGTTTCCTTTTTTGACAAGTTTCGCTGCTGGGCAAGGTTTTGCACACCGGAAATGCCGTAACCAACGGGTTAACTTTTCCATCATATCTTGTTCAGTGTCGTATTGCCAGCCCGTCGGGTCAAGTGGATTGAATGCATACTTGAAATAGAGATTAAAAGGTCAGTAACTGCTGATGTCTATGAACAAACTGCTTCTACAGAAATATGTTTTGAAATCGGTGTGCTTGCATTAAACTTAATATACAAGTTCACTAACTCTATCCAGAAAACGAACTTGCTTAGAACTATAGAGTATCTGTACTAAACATTTCATAAACATAGAAGTGCTCATGCAGTCAGCGGTTGCTTGTTTCTATGAAACGTCAATTGAATACCGACATTGTTACGTAGATATCATTTGAATTCAGTTCATGAATTCATCATTTGTCATAACAATTTGTCTAGCCGTCTGGGCCTCTATAGTACTGAATTCTTTCTCCATTAAAATTAAAAATAGTACGGAAACTTTCTTTTTGTTTTGTAACCATCGTTACAAAAATTGTCTGAACCTGAACAAGTTGACAAAGGCATACCTGCGGTCGAATTAGATAACAATCGCAAACGGTTTTGTCAAACGAATGAAAGATTCGGATTATGGAACAAATTGTAATTGGTAAAGAGAGTTATGTTTTCATATTTAATAGCGGTTGTGTGGTTGGTCGCGTTCTGCCAATGTCGACGCGGTGAATAAGTCGCGTTTATTATCCACATTTCATTTTCGGAACGTTGCATACAAATATTTCTCGCGATTCCCTCTAAGGCTCTGATAAATCTGAGGTTATTAATATCCTGAAGGGGCTTTATGAAACTTACTCAGAGAATAAAGCGACAGAAATACAATTGGCGTCGTGACCAGGGGCGTCATAGATTTTTTTTTTCAATAGGGTGCGGACCAAATTTGCCGACTTTGACTATAATACCAGATAGGGTTAAAAAAAAAAAGAGTTCTGAGACTTCATTCGGTGCCGCCAACATTAATGAATTTACCGTCAAATTTTGATACAGATTTTATGATAAAGCAAAAAAGTTGGGTCTTTTTATTGAAAATTATGCCGACAATATTTCCAAGTTTAAAAATTTGCCATCGAAGAAGATAAAAGTCTGAATTGACGACAAGGTTTTGAGTAATGTTGTGACAACTTTTGTTCTCATGCTCATAGCACGATATTCCAACCCACCTGCATGCAACTGGCTTATGGTAGTAAGATAACAGTCATATATATTTGCCTCTCATAATTTGATAGTCCTTGTCTAGTCGTTTTTCATTTTGGGATAATATCGGTATCCCATACATGCGAGTTTGTTCATGACTGCACTTTCCAGTGAGAAAAGGGTTCCTTCGTATTAAAACTGAACATTCGTTAAACCGTTGTTGTTTTTTCTGGAGTTCAACTGCCAGTACTATTTACGGTGTTTGCTAGTCATCCACATAGAAATGGCAATGTCCTTTAGGTATTGTGATGTAAGCCACTTAGCCTCAACATGGTTCCAAACCTTTAGTACAACCAGCATGAGTCACACAGCGGTTCGTATAAATAAAATCCATTGTGAAATCCACCAATGTTAAAAACGCATAAAATTCCGTATATTCTAACCATATATTTTTTCTCTCTCTCTTCAAGTCCGTTCCAAGTATGCGCACACAATGCAACTCCAACATATTTTCGGAATAACACATGAACGAAGAATTATAAAGGTCATTATCCTACGTTATCCTTATCGTCTCCGATATACAAATGAAATTGGCCCCATTTTCGAATTCGTCATACTGAGTTTTTTTATGAAGTCTTATCGAGTGTAAAGATGGATTAATTCGGCTGACAAAACAGAGGTTATTATACAGAGCTGTAGTTGGCCTTTATATTGGACCAAAGCGATCAACGAAGCGTCAAATTTGCGTGGAGATTATCATCATAAATCTTATTTTTTTCGGAATTTGGTCTACATAATGCCTTTTGCATGTAGCACAGAGGAAATCTAAATTACTACTGCTTATTTCGCTGAAGGATGTGATTGGTATTTGCATGGGCCCCATTTACATTACATTGCATTACAGCGATAATCTCTTTTTGCGAACAGTGTGAGTATAGTTCTTAAAGAAATATCCGCGTTATTTCAGTATTTGCAGCGAAGGTCTGTGCTATTCTACCACTAAGCACTTTCATGACATTCAGTTACTTTTAAAACGTAGGTAAATTGATCGCGTTTACTTCGGCAATGCAGCATTATTGTCGTGTAGCTTTGTATTACCATATACCAATTCAATTGAATTAATATGTCATTTTTGTTCTGTTTAAACAGGACAGAAACTCGTAGCTGAATTGATCGGGTTCTTACGGCTTGGATGTTGACCAGTTCGTCTGTTTGATGAAGATGAATCGGCGGAAGATGACGTCATCGACGAGCACACATTGTGGGATAGTGATCACAATTCTCTTTCTCTTCGTTTCATTCCGTCTCGTGAACAGTACCAGTACACGTAAGTTTATCATGAATTCCATTTTGTTTGTACAGACAGACACATAGACACACGCACACACACACATAGACACACACACACACACACACACACACACACACACACACACACACACACACACACACACACACACACACACACACACACACACACACACACACACACACACACACACACACACACACACACAACTCACGCACACACATACACACATTACACACACTGACATACATAAATGCATACATACATACATACATACATACATACATACATACATACATACATACATATATACATGACATGCATGCATTATCTCTCAATTCAATTGATTCAATTTATTCTCCGCTTCCTTTACATACCGATACAAAAATAAAACAATTATTTTAAAAAAATTGTAAATACAATTGCAGTGATATCAATGTGTGACTGTGTATGCAATACAGGTTGGCACGGTAAAATTCTCTTATCGTCGTCAAAACGATACTATGGGGTATGTAAATGATGTTGTTTCTTCAGATCAAATTACAGTCTCATTAACGTTTAGGTTGTTTTATAGTTGAAATTGAGAACTGAGTCAACTTTATTGTGAACACGAAGCCTCTTTGTGATTCCAATTGCTGAATTTCAATTCGGTCTTGACTTCTTAGGAATGTAGGAAACATTTCAGATTGCCATGATTATGTACGACACAAAAATGAGATAACATTTTTTTTTAATTGAACGGTGTTAACATGATGTAATGTCACTAAAAATGACCACAATCCATTCAGACCGAGCCATATTCGTAATTCAAAAGGGATGCCAATGGGTGTTGAAACCATATAAGTCATGGATAAAGGGCTATTTGAATGCCACACGCCTGATAATGCTGACAGAAGAATAGATAACCATACGAAAAATCGTACAAATCTGGCAAATCTCACTCAGATAATGGGAATCAGTTTTGGGACTTTATTTCACGTACATAATACCGTCATCTCGATCTCTGTTACATGTACCTGCAGCCGCGGCGTCTATGCCCCAATGTGCCAGCCAGCCGTGCCAGAATGGTGGTAGTTGCATCGAATTTTCAGATGCTTTCGTGTGCCGATGTACGCCTCAGTTCACGGGGTTGAGATGTGAGGTACCAGTCTCGAATACAGGTAATTCTGATTTTTGGATATTGGGGAAAGTGGTGCAAGGAGGGAGGGGGTTGAGAATGGGAAATAAGTTAACACAATTCACAATGAATTTACCGTGATTTTTCGCATAAGCAATGATACTGCTGACGTAGTAGGGGCGGGGAGGGGGCCAGAATAGCTGAATAACTGCTATCAGTGTATCTCCACCCTCAATCTTCTCTGCGTATAGTGTGACATTTCATTTTCCTTCTTCCCCCAAACCCGACAAAATCACTACCCCCATCTTCATCTTGGTTGTTAGTGTCAGATAAAAGGCCAAAATGTTTGTTGACAATTATAGCAGAAATATTGCTGTTCAAATTCAACTTCGTGGTATTATTTGCGGTTCACTAACAGTGATTTCCATGTCAAATAGTGCTAGTATTACAAATATATCTCAATCACCAAGAAATAAGTAGATAGATAGAAAGCAACAAAGAAAGAAAGATAGATAGATAGATAGATAGATAGATAGATAGATAGATAGATAGATAGATAGATATAGATTGATTGGGTGGTTGATTGAGTGATTAATAGACTGTAATGTCATTTTATTATTATCTGTATAAACTGTATTAACATTGTTTCATTGTGTGTTTAATTTCAATGATTCAATGAACATTGAAAACGTCAATTTGAAGGGAAAAAAGGCGAATGAAAGTTGGCATAACCCGTGTTTTGAAATGATGCAGGTACTGCGTGTGACACCAATCCATGTGCCCACGGTTTGTGCGTCAGTTCGGCCAACAATCGCTACACCTGTATGTGCCCGGCAGAGTGGCGGGGAACCGACTGCGAACTGGACGTCAACGAGTGCATGGACCGGACCAAACATTCGTGTGTGAACGCGACCGTGTGTGTGAACGAACCTGGTGGATATAGATGCGAAGGTGAGTATTACGGAAACCTTAAACATTTAAGTGTTCATCAGAAAAACAATATTTTAACATACTTATACGAACCCCTAAATCTAAATTTAGAAATTTACAATTGAGGGCAAAGAGGCAAAAAATAGGTTACACACGTTTACAATTAGTGTGATAAAACAACTAAGACTAAAAAACAAGAAAAAACAAAACAAATAAAGAACTTAGCAAACTGAACATTATATTAAAAATTGTCAAAACCCCCATCCCTCATAGAAAATTTCTTGAATATCAACTGCTGTAATGTTACAACTCAATCCCATTTTTGCTGCTCATGAACATAAGTTTGCTGTCTTCTGCATAAAGCAACTTCGTGTTGTGTATAAGTTTGTCGGTCACGTAAAAGTGTAGAATAATGTAAAATGTGACAAACCTGTTAATTCATAACGAATTATACAAATGTTTTTTTCTCAGATCCTTGTTCGAATCCCAATCCGTGTCAAAATGGTGGCGAGTGCACGCGGACGGAGATGGCGCCCTTCTACAGCTGCTCTTGTCCACCGCAGTATGAAGGTCCAACGTGTGACATTATAGTTGAGAGTAAGTTTGTCTGTTACTAATCACGGACATGAAATGAAGACGAAAATAAACAAAAGTGTTCTCGCCACCAATTTACTGAATAACTCTTATTTTGCATGGCTGTAGATTTATATAAATATCTTTGTGCTTGTCTGATTCTGTTCAAGTTTTCATGTCTTTCAACTTTTATCGTCTGAATTAGAGCGTGCATTAGTCTTTGAACACTTTGGTGAAAGTCTGCTTATTTCATGTTTACCGCTATGTATCCTAACCGCCAATCTTTAGATAAAAAAGACCCGGGATCCTCCCACTGTTATGCATGATCATTAATCACGTCGTACGTGATACGAGTTTTTGAGAGGCAAAGTGAACATGAAATCCATGAATTGGAGTAATGCTTTGACGGGTTATAATTAACTCCATGCATCTCTGGTAATTTACATTATCAGGGAAGTACTCCACTTTCATCTATCAGTTAAAAAATAACACTTGACACAACATCAAGTAGAAGTTGGAAATTTCAAACTTCTTTTTCTGACAAAACTCGACTTTGCGGATCAGGACAATTTGCTTCTCAATGACTCGTACATGTATGTCTTTATGATAAACGTTATCTTTTTCTGTGTGATAATATAACGCAGCTTATTCAAATTATTCTCACAAGATATATAATATTCAATATTAACATTCCTGTGTACTCGCAACAAAAGAGCAGTCTATAGAAAGTCCCCGATTCCCAAGCTATTTCTCCTGCCTAAAACTCCCACATTAACTCTGATTGGTTAACAGCTGGCGACAACTGCTTAAAAGATAGTAACAGGTGTCTGAACGGGGGTGAGTGCTTCACGTTCGGAACGGCAACCCTCTGCTTTTGTCAGCCCGGATACCAAGGGGAGCACTGTGAAATAGAAACAGGTATGAAGTCATCAGCTATAGATCCCCTACCCCCTTGCATAATTGCATCAAGAAATAACAAACCTGCCTGTTGCAACCACTAATAGCGAGACTTTGCCTTTATAACCATATGGGATGATTGATTATAACGTAATTACTTACTCTTCGTTTGTTAAGGTAGTTATCCTTGCCAGTCTATTGCATGATAACTATTGCACTGTAGTGTGAATGTACTAATTGTATCGCAACTTGCAAATTTACAAACATCAACTACCTTCTAAAAAGAAAACATACACGTTTCAAAAAGATTTGTGAAAAAAGGGATGTTTTGGTGGATGTGTCAAAGCGAGTATATTGGTTATAATTGAATAATATTTTGGTCAAAAATGAATTAATCAGTCAAAATGCAACATTTTATGAAATATGTCTTATACTGACCATTTTTTTCAGTCGAACACAACTGTCATGTCCGCTAATATATAGGTTATTCTGACCAATCTTTTAAGAGTGCACACCCACCGTAAACAAACAATTACACAAACAATGTGCATTTTATACCGTATAATTATGAGCTTCTATATCTGATCATGTCACAAAACATCTAATTCAAATAATCGTATCAGACGGATGAAATATCACTGTTTTAGTTTCTTGATTTCCTTTTAGAGCTGGGAGAGAAGGTGGTGGGCGTTAACAAAGTGGGAAAATATACTAAGCTACCAAATGATCTCACCAAATAATTGCAGTTAGTATTCTTAACACGACACCAAGTTTCCATTTGAAAAGAACGACATTACACAAGACCAACAATGTTTAATTTGAGTTCATAATTTTTCGACTTAGTTTTGTCCTTATAACCTGTATGTTTATGATGGAAATGGCGTTCAATTTGCAGAAGTGTGCTACCCGACTTTCTGTCAAAATGGTGGGACCTGTCAGAGGTCGCCTGCCGGTACACCCTTGTGTGTCTGTCCTCCGACCCACAGTGGACCCACGTGCGACGTAGAAATACGTGAGTGTTGGTGGCGTCGCATTTATTCCTTCTAGTATAAAGTTTGTCGCGTCGCAAATGTCAAATTGATAATCTATACGTTAAATATGAAATATAAACGTGATTACAATATTGTCTTTATGGCAAAGTTTAGAGAAATCTCTAAATTGTACTTCCGTTGCAAAAGCTATCATAATTTGAGATTACCTGTACTTTTCGACTGATTGGTAAAATATTTTGTTTTATGGTTGGGAATAGTGAATATTGGTATTTTCCGTTTTTTGGCAACCAATTCCCCGCATATTATTGACTTTAAAATAAAAGTCTGCGTAGCACAGTGTACTCTGATCACGACCATGACATCAGACAAAACGTTACGTGTCAGGTAACTGTTACAACCATTACATTTGATGAAACTGGCTTTTAAAACTAAGTAATTGCCTCGTCAGAGCAGAACAGAATACAAAGTTTATACATAATACAAAGAAACAAACAACAATGATTATGTAATATAAAAATAGTGTATATATAAACACTACACAAAAAGTAAGTTCCCCCTTGTTCAAAATACCACAACTTTTTAATGAAATAAGTTTTAGCAAAATAACTTGGCAGGAACATTTCCACACTGCTTGACTAATCTCTGTGTGAAAATAAGATTAATCCATAAAGCCATGCATGAGTGAGCGTGATTTAAAGGCAAAAATGTCACTTTTCAAAAGTCACAGGAGTCATCTCTTATTCCAAAATAATTATAAATAATGGTATTTTTTGCTTTATTTATAAAGTGTGCTCACTGAACCCTGACATGGTTACAACCTCTTTTGTCCATACAAGGTGTAAAAATATACTTTGCTGAAAAATATCGGATTTCAATTTTTCAATAAACTTAATGGATTTTCCAATTTCAAAATTGAGGATGGATGGAAATCGTTAAATTGAGCTCACTGAAGCGTAAGTATGCGAAAAGTGCCAAAAGAATTGTTAGGGGGTCAAACGATAGCTGATTAACATAAATAGCGCCTAATCATTCAACAGAAACAGAATTTGACAAAATCCTGCATCACCAATCTCTCAAAATGACCCTTGTGACTTTTGAAAAGTGACATTTTTGCCTT
>JZLH01S0547514.1:21653-31774 GCA_001188425.1 Eucidaris tribuloides
GTGTTTAGTTTGCTCAGATGATTCTTCAAACGACATGTTGGTTTCAGTAAGCCTAATGCCAAGAAACATACATATAATCTCTTTAAGATATCTACATCCAACACTCGGCTGAATCTAACTTATACATGTCTGTATTTTCTTAATTGTACATAATAATCCTTGTCTTTGACCAATTTTAATGTGTTCTATGTTGTGTTTTTTACTAATACTATGACTGGTCCAGCACCTTGTGATCGCGGGCCTTGCAATTCTACTAGTGTATGTGTTGAAGACCCAACGGTAGATGGTGGTTACTATTGCATGTGTGAGTTGACTTTCTAACACTTTTTAACATTAATTGTGACGTTCTCTATCCCTACGTACCTGTTATGTTTGTTGAAAATGTTTATCTCACATTTCTTGGGTGAAGAGCAAACATGTATCGCTTGAACTATTTTTATAACCGCAGAAATAGTTCACCGGCTACATTACACTGGAATAGACCAGTTTCATAATATATCAAAATTTATGGATGTTTTTTCTTCCGAAGCCTAGTGACGATATATTTCTTTCACGTGTTCCTATGAATGCATTTTCAATACTGAAAATGCAACTTGCATACATTAGTTGTTGCTATGTCCGGCTAGCTTTCAGGTTGTCAAGAGTATCCTTTCTCTCAAGGTATGCATAAAGTTTGCATACATTATGAAACTGATCTATTCTGGTTGGTTAAAACTATCGTTGAAGATAGGTTGTATGTTGATGATTAACTTTTAAAGTAATATAGTACATTATGGTGTATTGTCACAAGGCCTTGATTGGAATAAGATAGAACGAAAGAACAAAAATGAAAAGCAACAAAACATTCTTGTTAAATGTCAAACTTTCAACACGAATGCATTATTCGTATCTGAATTGTCTATTCATGGATTAACGCTTATTGTTTTTGTAGTTAATAGAAAAATAGTAGACTAAAATAGCAGGATTGAACAACAATTTGGGATTGTTCATAAAATGAAAGTGACATTTGTGTTTTAAGATTTTTTGGCAGTCATAAGATGATTGGAAAGTTGCATTCGAAACACATGCCTGTCTTATAAGAGTAATTCTGTGAAATGTTGAAGAACGAAATCAACAAAGTTTTTACTTTCATAGTCATTTTTCTGGATGTTTGTTAACTTTCAAAATGATGAAATCATTATGTAGTCACTTTAGACTTATGTAAAATATAGAAAAAGAAAATCATAATCGTCAATTCAAAGTGCAACAGAGATTCCAACAATTCTATAAGAGTCTGTGAAAGATTTAGTTCTTTATTAAATACAATTTCTTTACAAATTTCAGTCCTATCACCATGCGATATGCACCAACCTTGTGGAAATTATAGCGAATGTGTGGATGCTCCAGAAACAACGGAGGGGTATAATTGTACTTGTGAGTTCTCAATCAAAGTTACTGCAACGTTGTAAAATTTTCACATAAATTTCGCTTTCTCGCACACTTTCATTGACATCATTATGTTGTAATCGGTGATTCAATTCATCTCACTTATTTTTTTTTTATTTATTTGATCATGATTAGATATTGTTTATTTTTTGTTCAAAATTAATCAGGTATATGTTTCATTTTGTACGTTTATACAATTATATACATCAATAGTTATGTTCATATACTGTAAAGGTTTTCAGCAAGTGGTTTATCTTTACCTAACTTACGCTAATAAGCAATTTAATTTTTTTTTATTTTGTATATTTTCTCATTATCTTTCAAATTTACATTATTTTCAGCCATGTCACCCATTTTTTGTTTCAGTAATCACACTCATTACATCTACATGCACTTATGATTATTTTGTGTAGTTGTCATCTATTTGTTATGTGCAAAAACTTAATGCTATTTTTACATGAATAAACGTGTTTAAACGTGTTTAAACACAGGTATAATCGTCGTGATTCATTTGTAATATTTCTCGAAATCAGTTTTCGTTAATTTGTACCGTTATTGACTTACTAGTGATAACAGCATGTTGCTATGGATCCTGCTTGCATGGAATTTTGTTCATGTGCGTTATGCATTGTTTGACCATCATTGCACCTATTGCGTTAACATTATATCAAAATAACTTTCATTAATATTTATGTAAATGTTGAGCAGACGACAAATTGAAATTTACTATTGAAAACAATTTGATTGCAAATCCATTGTGATTTTGACATTCATTTTTCAAATTAACGAACAGAACAAAATATATGAATTACACTACTGGTTTGTAATATACAGTGCGTCCCAGAAAAAACAGAACCCTAAAACAAAGGCTTATTTTGTGGACACAATGGGGCATATGATAGCAGAAACATGTTCAAAATAAACTTTGACTTATGCTCTTTCAAATGATACCTTAAGCAAGCCTAGTTATTCATGCATCTCTGAGTACCATGAATTTGAAAATTTGATGTCAAAAACACCATTTGTCCATCTCTTTCCTTTCCTGATGTGCACAGTGTCAAAGCCAAAAAGTGTAGCAAATGCTTTTGATAGCAAAGTCATGGTTCTCAGAGATGCATGAATGAATAAGTTTGCTTAATGTATCACTTGAAAAGACGTAAATCAAAGTTTATTTTGAACATGTGTTTTCAATAATTCGCTCCATTGCTTCCGCACAATAAGCTTTTGTTTCAGGGTTCTGTTTTATTCTGGGACGCACTGTATGATTATGTATTTTTTTCAGTGCACAGTAATAGATTACATAATATTACATAAAAAAGTCTGGAGTATATTTAATGTACTCCCGGAAATGTTACTTTGTTGGTTAAATACCATTTAGATATTTGGAAAGACAGATTACATTTTTTAGCTCACCTGAGCCAAAGGCTCAAGTGAGCTATTGCGATCGCTTTTTGTCTGTCGTTCGTCGTTCGTCGTGCGTAATCTTTTACACATTTTCATCTTCTTCTTCAAAACGGATGATTGGATTTAGCCCAAGCTTTGTAGGAATGATCCTTGGGGGGGGGATTCAAGGATCCTCAAATGGTACACCTAGCCCCCCTAGGGGCCCATGGGCAGGGCCCTAAAGGGCCAAAATAGGTGATTTTCAAACATCTTCTTCTCTAGATCCAGAAATAGTTTAGCCAAGTCAATGTATGTGTAGATACCTCTATATGTGATGAATTATTGTTCCTCTTGACAATGCCCAGGATGGCCCCGTTTGGCCCCTGAGGGGGCCAAAGTTTGGGGGAGGGCCCTATGCGAATAATTCACATTTACATCATTTTCTTTGAAGCATATCAATGGATTTAGACTAAACTTGGTGGGAATGATCCTTAGGGGAGGGGATAGAGTGTTCCTGAAGTGGTACACAAGGCCCCCTGGGGGGCCAGGGGGCAGGGCCCATGAGGGCCAAAACTCGGTAACTTTCTAACCACAGGCCCATTTGTAACCAAACTTGGATGGTAGATGCATAACAGGGACCTCAATGTTATATTGGGGTCAAAGGTCACATATGTAGGTCAAAGGTCAAATGAGGTCAAATGATTAACTGGTTCATGTGGCTCTGTTTGGTGCCCAGATACAGTGTATCAGGCTCGAAGGGCCAAAACTATGTATAATTGATGTTTTCTCTATGGGCACCACAGAGAGTTTGCAAAACCTCAGGTGAGTGCTGTGCCCCCTGGGGCTTTTGTTTATATTTCTGACGGTTTCAATTTTAGGAAGTGTGATTATCATTGTTTGTGCCGTTTTATACCGCAATTACACATAATAACTAGATATAACTAAATGAATTACCAGTGTTTCTTTCTTAAGTTGAATCATTTGTTAACTACTCAAAATGGCATTGTGTATTTTCTTAACCATGTCAGTTTGTACGTATTTTTAAAATTTTCGTTTGACAAATTTGTTTTCTTTTTAATGGTAATAGAAATACAAACGTTTTGTCTGTTTGTTTTCGCTCAGCGCCCTGCATAAAGGAGCCATGCCAAAATGGTGGGACTTGCCAAAATGATAAGAGTGCTCTTTTAGGTTTTCAGTGTACATGCGGAGCAGATTATCGCGGTTTGATGTGCGAAGAAGAGATTCGTGAGTATAATTCAAATTTCGTTATTATTCATTTGTGACATTGTGTTACTGCTTCTTATCTTATAGATAGTTGTTAAATCTACTTAACTATTTGTTTTGATGTCAGAAAAATAATTATAAACCCGATATATTTTAAATGAATCCCATGAGTTTGCATGTTGATATATTTCATCACCTGAAATATGTTTTGAAACCTAGCAGGAATTTGCCTGTGAATTATTTAATAACTACTTTTTGTTTTAGGTAAAAATTCAATAGTTATTCACTCGAATTTAGCAATTGATTTAAAAATGTAATAATTCTATGTCCTGTGTCATCTATTTTGAAAACTAAATCTACATGCTTTTTAAATTATTCAACTTCACACCATTAACGTTTACTCATCATTCTCAATGTAATTTGGACATTTTGCATTTGCATTGTACTAAAGACATTATTAACACTTTTTTTTCTTTCCTTTGTTGTCACATTTCAGCACCGTGTGATAAAACGCCATGTTTAAATGGTGGAATCTGTGAAACGGACGAGGTCGGTCCTATGGGTTACAGGTGTATATGTGAGCAGGGATACCGAGGCTCAACGTGTGAAATCACATTAACCCGTAAGAATGAATTATGTGATATGATTATTCATTTATTATTGTGTCTAACCATGCAGTAGTCTGCTAATTAATAATGGAAACTCATTCTTACCGTAAGTTTTGAAGTTCTTCTGAAAATATTTCATTCTCTATATTGATAGGACTATGTTCAGGGATGTCTCAGAAAAGGTCATAAATGTTTGAGATATGTTGTTGATAGCATATACACCCTACAATGTTGTAGATATCATTTTTGTTTGTAATGACACAATACGATTAATCATATTTCTTCTAGTGTTGTTTTTGTGCTAGCATCCTGTAATTATTTCAACACTCTTAAACCTGTAAAAGATGCAGTTACCATGGACATAATTATAATTTGTAGTGCCATCAGGATCACAAATTTACACGGTAATGCCGTAATGAAGACAGTTTTCTGCTCAGAATTATGACAAAAAATATAAAGATCGATCATTCCTTCAAATACTTTGAGCAATACATTTCTCAGATAAATATGACTTGATTTCAAATTACCCGTAGTTATTTTGTACACCAGTTTCATTCCGACGATTCACCTTATATTTTTATTTAGCACCTTGTGCCACAAATCCATGTCAAAACGGTGGGATCTGCAAGTCGAGTAATGACGCCCTCAACGGATTTCTTTGTATCTGCCAGCAAGGTTACAGAGGAACCACATGTGATGTTATTCTCCACGGTGAGTGGAGAATTATTAGATTATTTATAAATCCAGAAAAAAGGGTGGGGTGGTTATGAAAGACAAGCTTGGCTAAAACAATCTGCGAAATATTATTCTGAAACATATAATGAAACTGAAAGTGATATTTTGTTTTTGCGCACATCTTAATTATGACCACAAAATAAAGTACTGTTAGTAGAAGATAAAAAAGATTAAAAAAAAGAGTGTCATGTGTAGAGGCTGAATGTATTTAAGCCTTTATGTTTTCTGTTGAAATGTGTCTCAGTTCATTAATCTTTTTGTCTGGTCTATTTGAATTGTCTGCAGATGTCAAAAGTTGAGAATTTTGTTCAGCATTTAATTCTAGGGGTAGCCTTATGTTTACTACCAAGAAGGCAATTGTACCAAATCAACAAAACAACCAAGAGGTGTAACTCTTTTGTTATAATCTTAATGACTAATGCATAAAGAAATAACTTGAGTTCACTAACCATCAATGTACGCATTCATGAATCTGCAAACTTTTTAAAGATTATTTTGATTTAGTATATATGTGAAATACTACATTCTACATTCAATTTGTTCAATCAATCTCTGCTTGTTATCGTGTTGATTAGATTAATGGTATAAATTGTTCAAATATCTATATCACTAAAGAATAATGTGTGCTTCATATTATAGGGTGAAGACGATATGAATTAAACTGAAAACCTGTAATGTTATTTAATTTTACAGCAGTTTGTACATTTGAAGGAGTGACATATCAAGAAAACAGTAGGAGGGAAGAAGACTGCAATACATGGTAGGTGAACATCACCTTATATTTGAATAAATACCTATGCTTTAATCTATGATAAAATCAGATTTCTGGAGTCAGTATAATTTATAGGTTCAGTCGTTGGAAAAAATGTTGTCACCCAGTGTAGCATGGTGGTACTATCACTGCCCAAACGGAAGTATGTTGCAGGTTCAAGTAAATTTGGGGAATTCTTTTATCCATTAAAATCAACTGATCAAGCATTTAATTTCATATTCTGAAGATTGCTACTTCCATATTTATAAACAGATAGTACAGGAAAAATAAAACAAATGTTTTAGCGTTAACAAATACTACTGTCCAAATTATATGACCTCAGCCTGTGTTTTCAACACAATTTTCTTTTAATGTAACATTAACAATTATTCTTCTTCGTCCTTATCATCATCATCATCATCTTCATCATCATCATCATCATCATCTTCATCATCATCATCATCATCTTCATCATCATCATCATCATCATCATCATCATCATCATCTTTATCAATGGTTTACTAAGTACTATATATTTGATCATTTCTTTCAGTCATTGTCAAGAGGGATCATGGCACTGTACAGATCGATTTTGTGGGTAAGTTGCACGTTTGTTACTAGAAGATACATTGCAACAAAAAAAATTTCTAACCTTCATATAGCAATTCAGAAAAATAACAGAGCTATGCTTATGCTACATATCAGACTCGAGGGAAATTTTCAAGAGTGTTAATATGCTTAATTATGTTCTTTATCATTGCTGCCTTTTCCTTCCTAATTTGTTATAAATCCCCATCTACCACTGCTACAAGAAGTAGTAGTATTAATTTGGTAGTAGAAGCTGAGGTAATAACAATGGTAATAGTATGGCAGTAGCAGTAGTAGGTAGTAGTAGTTGTAGTAATAGTTGTAGTAGTAGTAGTAGTAGTAGTACATGTAGTAGTAGTAGTAGTAGTAGAAGTAATAGTAGTATTTATTGTAGTAGTTAATGTAGTACATGTAGTAGTAGTAGTAGTAGTAGAAGTAATAGTAGTATTTATTGTAGTAGTTAATGTAGTAGTATAGTAGCAGTAGACGTGACAGTACTAGTGGTAGCAGCAAAGGTAGTCTGTATTTGTAGAAATAACAATTTTAGACGTAAAAATAAGTAGAATTAGAAATTGTCTATGATATTTTCAATGTCATCTTTTCATAATTATTTTCATAATTGCAGGGAATTCAAAGTATCATTTACCTTCATTCAGAATGACTCATTCGAGAGCGAAGAAGATTTCACAGAGTAAGTACAATTTCATGGTATATTTATGTATAATTCTTACATTGAACATACCGTAAACTGCAATATTTCATTTTTGGGAGTGGGGATAAAATTTGAAATTTGTGAAAAAGTTAGAAGAATTTAAAAGATGGTAAATTTATGATTATATTTAGTTGATTACGGTTCATGAGTTCCTTGAAAATATATAGTCATACTTTCATGTCGTGATAAAACATAACTAAATTGTCATACTATATAGTTTGTGATTTTTCAATCACTTACACTTATATCAATGTATCAGTATACATTATTTCATTTATGTTATGTGCAATTTCATCTTTAAAAAAAAATTTTGTTGTTGCAATTTCACCACAGGACTTTAAAAGAAGATATTGCATCACACTTCGAGATAGATGTTAGCATGATACATGTTCTGACAGTAAGTACCAGAATGTGTCATATTTCATTTCATATTCTTCAATGTACATGTATTTAGCATAAACATATAGATATAATACACCACAATAAATAGCTTATCATTAACATTTCCATATTCTTAAAATAAATCTTATTCAATATCATTCCAGTGTCATCAAATCAATGATATATCAAGGTCCATTTTAAATGTGTCAGTTGATTTCACAGTTTTTCACAGGATGCATGCATAATGGAACATAAAGAGATTGATGCCTAAACATATACTGTATAACAATAATATTTGTTTGTACACATTTACCTATGTGAAGTCAGCCTCGTCAACTTATCTCCTGATGATTTTTCTTTTGTCACAGGTATCTGGAAATCCAATGGAAGTAGAATTCCAATTAAAAGACACGTTAGACTCAGATGATGATATCGAAAATGTTGCAGCAGATATGCTCAGAGAGGTAACTGCTATTCTCTTACCCCTTTTATTGTCAGAAATTAAAAACTTTGTGTGAACCAGAATAACTAAATTAGTTCGAGCACAACACAATAACTCTGATAGAAAACAGATACGATTTTAATTTGGTCTGCATATAACAGAAATTAAAATATTATTTTATCTATTATTCCACAGAAAATATAATCTTCACAATTTTGATATTTCCAATGTGGAAATTCAAGTAAATAAGTTTACCTTACATCATTTTATCACGTGTATATTCAAAAAATTAAGGTAAAAACTTGCAATTTTCTGAAGCACGTTAATAATAATAATAGACATGATTTATATTGCGCCAAATCCACTCTGCAGAGTGCTCTAGGCGCAGGGTATAATATAGAATTTTGGGAGAGGGAGTTGAAAAATGGGGAAAAATGGGGGGAAAATGAAATAATGTCAAGCGGGGCGAACAGGACCTTAAACAAGTACGTTTTAGAACTCGTCTGTAATGACTCTGGGCAATTGACGCACACTTCGATAACATTGCAGTAGAGCTAGATTACCAAATAGAGGTCTAGCTCTTGTACTCAGCGTGAGCGAGAGCTCGTTCCGCCCCATGTTTTTGTAGCATTTTGGAACAACAAGAAAACCAGCAGTTGCGGATTATTGTATACAAAAAGATCTACGGGAGTGTAATTACTCTTCAATTTGAATGAACCTATTATATTAATATATGAGGAAGCAAGAACCCCATTTGGATGCAATGGAACAACAGAAGTAAGAATTTTGAAAATAATTACGATCAATTTAACATTGCAACCAGTGAGTGATTTCAGATGGGTGTGTGATATGAGTGTGTTTTTTCTAGATAGTGTAACACAATCGCAGTGCTGGCAGCATTTTGAAGACTTGAGTCTAGACAGCTGGTTTGCGGTAGATTAAATAACATAGCATTTCCAAAATCCAAGATCGAGACGTATGGTCTAAAATCAGAGCTAGTGTAGCCCAATTTCTCTGTACGCTGATTTAGTTAAAATATTTCTAATGGAAGCACGCCAATATTACGACAGTTGGATAGACCTTACCTGATATAACAAAATCACTAGGAAATTTGATGAAGACAATTGCTCAATAATTACAACCAATCGAACAAAACTCTCGAGAAGTGCTTGCGCACACAGCAGATTTGGGGGATCCTTTGGACAGCATTAATCGTGAGTCGTCGACAGAAACAAGAAACTCGGAATTAAAAGTATGTCAAATTTTACAAGAAGCTGCGCCCTCGAACACGGAATATAAGAGGGAAAATGTGCATTTTTGAGAGTTAAGTTATTCAATGATGCGACATTGTTCAACACAAAGATATTAATCATCAACCAACCAGTTTTCCACAAATAGAGACTGGTGCAGATAAGCGGCGCTTTACAGGGCATCATCTAGTATTAGGTTGTAAGAAAGAATATAAATTGATCGGTCTATCAGTCAATATATTGTGATGCCAATGCTTATGTTCGCTACCAAAAATGTGTACCGCGAGCGATCAAGTAAAAACTAAAAAAACATAAAGTGGGGAGAGGCTGTACGCGCACCACTAGAAGCAATACTGTGGTACACCCCATGAGTGACGAGCATAGCGTTTGATTACACCATTGACACAGACACTTGTGCAGTGACCTAAAAGATATGATGAAAACCAGCAATATGCTTGACCTGTGAGACGCGCTCAAGAGGAACGCAAGAGAATTTTAACAATAGTATGATTGACGCGGCTGTCAAAGGCAGGGACCGAAAAGAAAACCGATCATAGGCAGGTGATCCCTGAGGACGGGTACCTTAATACCCAGAAATTCAAATTTCCTATTGTGCCTCAGA
>JZLH01S0547544.1:0-10000 GCA_001188425.1 Eucidaris tribuloides
AGAGAGAACCACGTCATCTTGTACCGACAAAATGTCTCAAGTACCGACAAAAATAAGCCAAGAAATGGCACTTTTTGAAGCGTAAAAGCGCAACACTTTTCAAACTCGCTCGCATTATGGCCAAGATTTTGTTGACCGTGCTTAGCCGATGATTTGTCAATCATTTTATAATAACGTCATGTCTTCGGTAAAAGAGAACCACGTCATCTTTTACCGACAAAATGTCTCAAGTACCGACAAAAACAAGCCAAGAAATGGTACTTTTTGAAGTGTAAAAACGCAAAAATTTTCAAACTCGCTCGCCCTGCTCGCTCGCATAACGACCAAGATTTTGTTGACGGTGATTTGTCGGTAATGTATTAACATAACGTCTTGTCGTCAGTAATAGAACAGAGAACCACGTCATCTCGTGTCAACAAAATGTCCCAATAGGCAATAACCAACAAAAATCATGCAATAAATTTAATTTCTAATGTAAAAAATGCCGAAATTTTCTAATCTCGCTCCTGCTTCGCTCGCAAATTAACTCATACTTTCTAAACTCTTCCTGTTACCCCACAAATTGTCAGTTCATAATGGTTAATAATAAAAAGAAGGGGAATGTTATTGAATACTAAATGAAAAACGAAACCAGTGGAAATGAGATCACACTGGCTTGAACAGGCTTCAGAAAGTAATGTTTGTCCAAATAATGACATCTGTATAGATTTCAAAAGGAGAGGAACTTCAAGCTAGAACTATTATTAGATAGAAAGGCGTCTAATGGATATTGGTATATTAGTCTTGCCCCCCTGACCATTTGTTAACCTGAAATCAATTATTTGTCGATACAGTATGAGAGGAATACATATACTACTCGCCTGAAAGGCAAGCGTTTCCTGACGCTTAACAAACTGCATGCTGTTATAGGCGCTTGCCTCGCTTCTCCTCGCGTGCATAAAAAATCCACTTTTAAATGATCAATACTGTTTATCCATAGTGTATGAACACCTCCAGAGACCTCCCCAATTTACCTACAAAATAACCATTTCCAACCAACCTTTGCCAAAAATGCCAATTATGCTTCCCTTCATCAGAAACGACCGCTGAATTACACATACTCTTCCCGGAAACTTATGGTCAAATTTCTCACCCTGGGGAGGGACCCCCCACCCAGACTCCTCCAATTTATCGCTAATCAACAATTGCGCGCACCTTTGCCCGACCAAAAAGACGAGAGTCAATCATGCATTCTTTCATGAATATGGCGCCTGAAACACACCCTTCAAGCCAAAAGTCAAATTTTCTTAACCCTGGGAGGAAAAGCCCCCCAGACCCTCCCCAACCTGTTCACAAAACAACCATTCGGCAACAACCTTTGCACAGAAATGCCACATTATGTATTCCTTCATGAAAAAACTGGTCGCTGAAAACGCACATTTTCAGGCAAAAATGTCAAATTTTCTCCACCCTGGGAGGGGACCCCCTCCAGACCCTCCCCAATTTATCGCCATCAATAATTGCCAAAACTTTTGCAAAAAGAAAAAACGGCAAAGAGAACAAAGAGAGGTCAATCACTGCCTTCCTTCTTGAAAATTGGCGCTTGAAACACACCTTTTCAAGGCAAAAATATCAAATTTTTTCACCCTGGGAGGGGAACCCCCTCCCAGAACCCTCCCAATTCATTATCAAATTAACAATCGCCACACCATTTTGCACTCAGCACAAAAAAAAAAAAAAAAAAAAAATTATGTGCTTATTTCAAATAGAGAAATGAAATTGTTAACAAGGTGTATAGGGGGTGCAGTAAAAAGTGATTAAGTACACAATTGAACATGCCCAGAGGTTTATACGATCTGTTAATGTATTAGTTCCGTTTCCGTCATAATTTTAGTGGAAAAAATTGTCGGTAATTAGGCTCTTACACCCCCCCCCCACTCAAGAAGGTCTAGGTACGCCCCTGCATATATTTAGATATATTCAGATATTCAGATATATTCAGATATTCAAATATTCAGACATTCAGATATTCAGATATCAAAGTTTATTGTCATGCACAAATTAAAATAACATACTTTAGGCACAAAAAACAGTATAAGCACATTTACCTAAAAATAAGGAATATACGTTCTTTACGGGGGGGGGGTGTGGGTAGGTGTTGGAGTCCAAGTCAAAACATTACATAAATTAACACTTTTGGGAAAATTTGGTCTGAACCTCCCAACCTCTCTCAAGATCTACCTATACTTATCATTAGAAGGAGGAACTTGAGCTAAGATGCATTTCAACCCATCTTCAGTCTTCTGGTCTTATTGAAACCTTTCACATGAGCCCCTTCGTTCGTCACCTCCCTTGCCTTGCTCTTGAAATTCGGGGGGGGGGTGGCTGGCTTTTTTTCCAGAAACTATATGGTGTTTTACCGAACTATAATAAACTAATAATAAACAATAATAAACTAAATTAGGACATCATTATAGAAAGACCCCTTCAACTCAAAATGCATGCGTTATAGTGTATGTTGCAATACTTTTGAATAGAAAGGGTAGGTTATGTTTAACTTCATCTCTACCATTACAGACATTCGTTACATTGTAAAAACTGTGTTCATAATGAGTAAACGCTTTCCTATCTCACTATCAATTATTTAAGAGGCTAAACGTTGCGTGTCAAATCTTCAAACGTTGGTGTCCACTTTCTAAACACGAACTGTCAATAAAGTAAACATACATTTTTGTAAACACATCTTGGCTATATCACTTTCCAAACACACCTTTTTTACAGTGTATACCGTATGTGGACAATACATTATTTACCTAAATTTGACGTTTTGGAAGAATGCTAAGGATTATATTTCTGCGATTGTCTTACCTCATTATATTTTATTGTCTGCACTTCAGCAAGTATGCTTCTTAAATTTTCTTTAAATATGTAATCAATCAATTTGAATTCAGCCTGCCTCAGTATCTTCTGTAATGTGTATTTTAGGCAACACCCTGCGTGTGACTTAAAGTGATAGGCGAACATTGTGGAGCTTCAATTTAAAACAAAATTGTCAAACTTTGCTGTCTGAGCTACATAGTAGTGTTGGGATGGACAAATAAACTCCGTAGAATACAAAAGTTTGGAAATTTATGTTGCTACTGGCAAGATATGAATGATTAAACAATTATTACGTAAAAAAATAGCCTAGATCCACACACGGTAAGTCTATGAGAGGATAGGAGTAGGTGAATCCTGTCAACTTACGATTTTCACTTTTTTAAAGCACTAAATAATCATTTTGAAATACAATTTTTCTCAGGGCTTCATTTTTAGACCTTGTCAAAGACACTTGGAGGTGGAGGATTATGTAGCTCACATTTAAAAAAAAACTTTGGTAAATGTTAGCCAGTGGCTTTAAAGCAAGTGTATCTGTTTTGCATACCTAAAAATCAACATTGTGTAATTACATTTGGTGTATTGAAGAGAAAATATCACTTAAGAACCCTAAGCGAAAGTATAGGAGCTAGAAACTCAGTTTGGTTGGAATTATAGTGATAGTTAGATTTTTAATTGAATGAAAGTATCATATGGAGACACATACAGAAATCCTTGTTTACTTTCAGATCCTTACAGTGCATTGGTGTCTGTCATGTATGATATGTGAAATTTACGGTATATACAAATTTAGAAATGTGTGCCATATTCATGAACATGACAAATTCTATACATAAGTCTCATGCAGATTATTATTCATAGATAAAATAATAATAATCATAACGTCTTATTTACCCAGGGTAGCCACTTCAGTCTGATAGACTGCTCTTCCAGCGGGCACTGCATAACATAAATGTTATCATTACCCTTCTCTGTTATCGAATGCTGAGCGCCTTGCTAGAAAGCAGAAGGTACCACCTTTAAAGTGATAGGCTAACATTGTGGAGCTCCAATTTAAAAAAATTGTCAAACTTTGATATCTGAGCTATATAGTAATATTTGAATGGACAATAAACACCCTAGAATACAAAAGTTTGGAAATTTATGCTGCCACTGACAAAATATGAATGAATAAAGAATTAATACTCGGGGCGAGTAAAAAATAGACTAGATCTACACACAGTAAGTCTATAGGAGGAAATGGGCAGGTGAATCCGGTCAACTTTCGATTTTCACTTTTTTAAAGCACTAAATAATTATTTTGAAATACAATTTTTTTAGGGCGTCATTTTTAGACCTTATCAAAGACACTGGTAACACGGGGAATCATGTAGCTCAGATTTTTTTTAACTGTGGTAAATGTTAGCCAGTGGCTTTAAAAGTCTTTGGTATGATCCGGCCGGGGCTCGAACCCGCGACCTTCCGCACGTGAACAGATTAACTGAATATACATGAATACTAAAATAATACTTTCTCAGTTCAGTGAGCTTCACACGGAGACCAATTGACAGTAAGTTTTTGGTGTATTTTTCAAATTCTATGTTACTACTGATCTTCAGAGGTCCTTCATAAATAGCCTACGGGCATGAGTGATGTTTTGTTGTGCTGTTGGAGGCCGGTGCAAACGAGATTCCCTACCTTTAAACCCTCGCGTGTTTCACAGTACTGACACTGTCTGTATAACCGATAGTAACCCTTTGTTCAAGCAGTGATTGTAATAAATGATGGGTAACATGATAACATGATGGGTACCTGCGTCTTTTATTAAATGGAACAAGGGGAGGCGGAGTTGGATATTGTATTGGTCATAAGGAAGAAAAGAAAATCATACAGGATTTCGAAATCCCGCAAAACAAAAGAATTGCCCGCGTTTACTTATCCCCATGTTGAAAATGGGAGAAAATTCTCTTTTCACTTCATCAATTTAACTCAGAATAAATATTCATATTATTTGAAAACATGCACATAATAATAATTATTTATATGATTCATTTTCTTGGTTATTGCATTGCATATTTAACAAGAATAGCTTTTTCGTTAATTACACACAAGTACCGCTCTACGTATCAATACTTGAGAAGGACTTTTTCTTACCCTCGTGTTGAAAAGGGGGGGGGGGGTAATTCTCCGTTCCTCCCATTAATTTATGATAATTTAGGATAGATATTTATACTTTTGTAAAACAAACATTATATTAACCATTTCTATTACAATAATAGACGTCCTAAAATAGTGTTTGATTTCTAGGGATGTGGCAGCCAGTGGCCGAATCAATATGACGTTCCTCTCTTTAGAGTCATTTTTTTTTGGGGGGGGGTGTGCGTTTCAGCCCTTTTTACCAGACAGTCTGTTTCCACCGTAATCGACAACATTAAACCCACCCCTCCTCCAGAAAAGGAAACCTCATTAGTACAAAGAAACAAGAGACAATTTATTTTCATTAAAATCGTCAATTAAATTCAAATTTAAATCAAACAAGTCCAGAAAGTGTTAAAAAAAATAGGTATTTCTGTGTCCCTAAACTGTATGAGTTTGTTCTCGGTAAAGACTAACCTAACTGATGCATCTTCTGTAAAAGCTACATAGTAATTTTTGAAGAAAGGAAATAAACCTTTTCTCTATGTGTCATAATCAATCGTCATAGCGTCTACAGCTTTGAGTCCAAATAGAATTAATTGGAGATGACTTCTCCCGAAAATGGTGGAACTCAGAATTGGGAAACTAGTATTGACTGACTGGTCAGCTGGTGGGGAACGCAGAAAATGTTTGTGAACAAAGTCGTTTCGTTGGGGTACTCTGCTGAACAGTGCATAGTTTAAAAGATTTGGAGGAGTATAGAATATTCAATTTGTAATGTGAATATGACTGCATATTTCCTTTTACATGTCAGTGTACTTCAACACGATAAATCTCATCACACCTACAGTAATTCAAATGTGACAACTAACTCTGTAAATGGTGTAAAACAATCTCGTCAATTCTTGACGAATCACACAGACACTTACTCTATCCTAGTCAAAGCTGAAATGATTCGGGTCAATTCAACTAGGACCCTATAATTAAAAGAACCAACACTATTCCAGTCAAAATTAAAGTGATAGGCTAACATTGTGGAGCTTCAAATTAAAAAAAATCAAACTTTGATATCTGAGGTACATAGTAGTGTTCAAATGGACAAATAAACACCCTAGAATACAAAAGCTTGGAAAGTTACACTGTCAATGGCAAGTTATGCATGAATAATCAATTAAAACTCCGGGCGAGTTTTAATAGCCTAGGTGTACACACAGTAAGTCTATGGGAGAAAATGGGCAGGTGAATCCGATCAACTTACGATTTTCACTTTTTAAAGCACTAAATAATCATTTTGAAATGTATTTTTTTCAGGGCGTCATTTATAGACCTTATCAAAGACAATGGTAGCATGGGGAATCATGTAGCTCGGATTTTTTAACCGTGGTAAATGTTAGCCAACACCTTTAACACAAATCATGTACAAATTATAGCTATTGGTAAATATGAAAATTTGAGTTGATATATTAAACTCATACTTTTTCACTATAATACCATTATGATACAGGGGAAGGGGATACAGTAAAACAATGAATTGATGATCGAAAGATCATAAAGCACTATCATTATAGCTGCGTTCACAATGGCAGTTATTACCGGTCATATCTTTGTCAGGCATACGTCCGACGTATAATATTTTCCCTTGATCCACCAACGCGTCCACACGCGTCGGTATTAGCACTTATACCCGACATGTTCATGCCCGATAAAGCTTACTCACGTTATTACCGGTAATAGCAGACCGGAAATGACGTGTGTCAAGGTGTTATCGGGTCGTAACCTCTGACCCAAATTGCGCGGTATGTGAATTGGTAAACAATGAAAAGTCGAAGCCACCAGTTTGGATTAGCATAAAAGGTCACAGTTATGTCCGACAGCGCAAATTTACAGTCCACACATTTTGTTATTACCGGTAATAATTTATTACCGGACTTATGTCTGGTCTTCTTCGGATATAAATCGTCGGGTATAAGTCGCGCTATATCCGATAGATTTATGTCCAACAATCGTTCTCACTGCAACTTTATATCCGACGCTATTACCGACACAAGTTATGATCGGTCACAAGCAACTTATGTCCGATTGTGTGGACACGGCTTAAAGCCGTGTCCACGCGATCGAACATAAGATTTCGTTCTGATTATAGTTTATGTGCAGGCCTTGGCGTCAGATTGAGGAGGTTGGGTGTACACGTGACCCCCCCCCCCGATGAAATTTCATTATGGTATACAGGGAGGCTCATATTGTTTGTTATTTCTGCTCCCCCCCCCCCATGACTTGGCTCATTACGCCACTGTATAGTGCAAGTAATTTGAGCATACATAAAAGGGAAATGATGTAATTACATCGATGTTCGTGATTCCAATTGAGTATATGAATATAAAAACGACCCAAGTCCATTTTGGAAATTTCTCTTTATTGTCCCATATGATGCCAAAGATGACATTTCTAGTTAACCAAAACACTAGTGTGTATCACTAGATATCTAGAAAATATGTACTAAAAATATAGTTAACTGAAGTTGTCATCTTTATTTTCATATGAGACAATAAAAGCGGATATCCAAAACGGACTTCGGTCGTTTTTATTTTCAGATACTCAGTTGTAGATAATATGGAATGGTGATCGCATTCAAATGTATAACCACATTGTTTATATACTAATTTGACGATATTTTTCAAGTCCATGAATTAAAAACACTTACTTTACTGTATGCATACCATTAGTTGTCATATCATTTATTATTATTTTATACTTTTTTTTCTCTTCTCACTGTTGTTCTGTTTACAATACATTAATTTTTTAAAGTCTCCATATATGGCAATTATCGTACATTTTTCGGATCCTACTGTATGCTGTACGAGTCTTCTTTTATGTAGGTTCCGTCATATTTCTCATGAATTTACTTGCCTTTACGATATAGATGATAAAATTAATTAATTTGTAAGTTTTGTAAATTACATGTATCGTCATTTATTCTTATTTTTTATTTGATATCATTGTATGCTTGTTATATTGTTACATACGTCATTCATTTGGGAAATATGAAAAATAAATTGAAATTGAAATTGAAATATGCCAATAATATATAATATATAGTTATATTAGTTCAGTGATAAAGAAAACTAAGCATCAGATCGTGTGTTTATCTTATTTTACGTTATTTTCATTTGTAGATTCATCGGTATGTCTTATGCTAGATCATTTAAAGTTACTGCTATGTAAATTGCTTGCATAGGTGAAATAAACGACATTTTACCATAAAGTAAAGGATCAAACAAATAGCGTGTATATATCCTCATTATTCTTCCATTTTTAACGCGTTATACCACCCAAAAGGGGTCAGGAAATACAATACGCTAGGAGAGGAAGTATTGAATACCACAACGACTTTCAAGGAAGAGATATTAATTCAAAAACTCGCGATTGCCAAATGCTTCTGTCTTATTTCATAACACTCAATTACCTCGAAGAATATTGCATACGTCCTGACAGAAATGCGCGTGTACAGGTCACCTTAAAAAAAAACATCGTCCCCAATAAACATTTTTCAGATATTGTAGCAATAAGTAACTTCCGGCAGTCTCATTTTTGTTTCATGGCAACCTCATATTTTACTCTTCCACTCTAAAGTATCTCTCCTGATGTCACTACCCATTCAGGAATTTTTGTTGAATTTGGAGAAACGTCCTTGATCGGAGGTGTTAATGAACGGACATCGGGTGGGGGGCATTGATAGCCGAACGAGACGCCACAACGCTGGGTCAGATTCCTGTCACTCTTAATCCTCATCATTATGACGGTGATTATTGCTGCAACCGGGCCCTGCAAGATAAAAACAGTTACGAATTTTACAGTTACGAAGGAGGGACGTGGGTCTAAAAAGGTCGGACTGTTATTGGACTTTAAAGGTAAATGACATGATTGGGGGTAGTCCTAAACTTGGGCTGAAACTACTCTAGAATCAAGTAAACTATGCAAGGATTCTCCTGTGAAAATCTTGTAGTCAAACGTCGACTCATTCTAAAACAAACAATGTCAATATCACTCGTAGCACGGAAACCTACTGTGTGGCTCTCTATGGGGCTTATTTTTATCGTCCCCGGAAAAAAATTAAGATACTCATATGCTCATGCTTGATTCTTCTTAAGTAAACAAATTACAGACAAGTCCTCTCAGGTGGGGTATCCACTCCTGCTAGTGTATAGTTGGTATATATTTCAACTCATTTGGTACTTGAGGCATTTTCAAGTGTTCCCAATCATGTCACTAACCTTTAAAGGCCGTGGATCTCATTTACAAACATCCCCGCAGACCAGGAAAAGATAACCCATGCCCTTTAGGCTATTGATGAAAGGCATGTCTGTGAAATCTGGGGGTCAGCAATTACGTAGAATTTGAAAAATGCGAAAGAAAAACAATAGCCGTTCAGTGTACGTTCTATGATAGGAATTTATTTCTCGCGAGAAAAAAAAAAATCAAATCAGAGTCTAATATAACGGTCACTATAATTCCACTAAACCTGAGCTTCTAGTTCCTATATTTTGCTAAACGTTCCCCGATGACATTTTATTCTAAATGCCATTGTATTTACACAATGTTAATTTTTAGGCATGCAAATGGGATCCACTGCCTTTAAATAAGTCCTCGAATTCCAGAAGCCCAAGTCCAACACAAGGTTCCTAGATCTCCAAAATTGGACTAGATTAGTCTGCATTCAGGAAAGGGATCTAACCTGGACTTGATTTAAACGTGGCGTCTAAATCAGAAGTTTTACGACGTGTGGAAGGCAGTTTGTGTCATAATAATTTTAAATTATTCAAATAATATGAATTTTAAAATGTGAAATTCCTTTCATGAGACATAATTTGTGTTAAGAAAAATGTGATCTAACTTTTACATTATGGTTCTTCCTTCATATAATCAGAAATGTATGTAGTGTGGATTATTTGTTCAGTTTTGACACAAACACCTCTCCATACTTAAAGACACTATATAACACTGTGGAAGACACGTTTAAAAAATTGTCGAA
>JZLH01S0547580.1:0-18901 GCA_001188425.1 Eucidaris tribuloides
AATTCCTTTAACGCAGAGATATATAAACTATTACTTGACAACTATGGAGTGGCAATAATGCACATGGGTTCTTGCTTCATAAGGAATAGTCATTGTGTTGTGTTAATAGGGTGGGATGGTGTCGGGGACGGGGTCTCTGTTCGGTCATAAATGTTGGGGTGTATTACTTGTGTTTTGTTTCTTTTTCCCTTGTGATTTATGTGTATAAAATATCAATGATTCAAATAGAGTTTAAGGATACAGTCTATATTTTTGTTATAATATTTCCTGGGTCTTTCTTTCTAAAATAAAGGCTACCCGCTTTCTGTTGTTCCCTCCGCTTTATTATTTGTAAAATTATCACGTTATTTGTATTTCGCTTTTGATGGATCCTTCACTGTTTTGTATGTTTTTATCGTTTCATATGTGGTATCATTACTCATTCTTATGTATTTGTAAATTTTATGAAAGTGATAAATAAATAAAGCTTGAAACTTGAAACTTGAATAAGTGAAAATTTGTCTACAAAACCAATGGAGAGTTCTCCACACTTTCATCTAAAAAGCTGGTAGAGTTGCCAATTTAACAATCCTCCATAACAAGGATCAAATAAACTTTGAACAAACATAACTCTTGAACCGTTCAACCAAATTTGTTCAAACTTTCACTAATTTCCTTCTTGTATTGTTCTGTAATTTCTGAATGCAGGAATATGTCTGGGTTTCATTCCACTTTAAGGTTCCTGTATTGGACTAAAAAAATGATAAGGCTTAATTGAAAATGCTATGATAACAACTTTTTGAATATGTCCTCACCTGTACATGTTTGCAGCCTTTGGTCAAACTGGAAACCCGCAGGGCATTGGCAGACTGGGCCTGTATCTCCATTAACACAAGTTCCATTGCCACAGGGGCTGGGAGACTCAGCGCAATAATCGATCCCTAAAATAGTCAATCGAAGATCAAAAAAAGAAACTTATTGAAAAATATTACACCATTAGCCAGATTATGCACCGACCACTTGCAACAAATTACAATTCGGAGTCTTGCAGGTAAACTTCAACTTGTGTCCTTTAATACCACTTTGACCTTAGCATATGACCCTGAACTGCACCATAACATGACGACCCCTGCCGTGCACTTGTGGAAATATGCTGAAGAATCTTTGAAATGATTATAATAAGTCATTTGAAATTGGGCCTTTGCTCAAGTTGTATTTTGTAACGGTAGTCTCAGTGTCAAACACAGGATGTAGCTTTTACTGAGTGATTTTGAATTTGGTAGAGTCCAACCATAGCAAAGATTGCATGGTAATTATCCAACTGCCCTGGTGTGAGGTTTTGACTGTGTAAGATTTGACCAGCATGTATTCAATTCTCACTAGATGTTACAGAAATCAGGTCTGGCACTCAGACTAGTGTAACAGCAGTGTAAAATTCAAATTCAGTGAGCATTGTTACGATATCGTGCATTCTTCATGAATTTCCTCAGACCTTATTTTCATGAAACCTTACTTTTCAGCCATAGAATGATTTTAGCTTCTTTACATGATAAGCTCATTTCAGGGTGTGCAAAATCATGAACACAATCTTATAAAGAAGAGTTAAAAATAAAAACAATCACTTTTTATGGTCCTCCTGGGATGATAACTGGACAATCCTAATAGTTCCTAATATAAATTGTTAACAAGTTTTTTTTTTATGTGGACACTAAAACAAAACCAAAAGATTAATTACAAAAAAAATATGACATGTGTGCAAGAGACATCAAGTTGACATTTTAGTACAACATTGGGACATCAACGATAACACAAAGGAAGTGGGATCTTCGGTCTGGCTTCAAAAGAATGTTTCTTATTTAGTAACACCTCGTCCCGAGAGGTTCCATGTGGTTACTATTCTACCAAAATTGTTATCTTTATGAGAACATGCAGATATACTGATGACAAATGCATGTGGTTTGCTGCGCTGGTTTGTGCTGTTCTCGTTGCTGGCAACCAACGAGACAGATCACAGGATGTTACTACACATTCAGGACACTCGTAGATGTCAAGTCTTATCAGTCGGGGTTGATATCTCAATAGAGACAGGGGAAGGAGGTATTTGGCTAGGGTTGATAAACATGTTCTGGTTATTTCTTTTGTCTTGTGGAGCGCTGTTTATAACGTCTGTAGACGATTAAAGTTTTTAAGGTATTCAAGATGTTCAACTCGTTTTACAAAATTCCTTGCAACAAAATTATAATCACAAATAAAATTAATCAACAAAGTATAGTATTGGAACTTTTTGTTATATCACAGGGGTGGAAAGATAGAGCAGTTTGAACTTACAAATGTGGGTGGCAACATTAACTACAAGAAAGTTTTAGATAATGGGATGGTGTACACGAATGCTTCCCATTTTAACAAACAAAACATATTGTATATATATAAATCATCTTTATTTCAAATTAAGTTTGTTATAAAGATGTTACAAATACTATTCAAGAAGAAATACCACATTACTTCAGAGAGTGCCTGAAACTGTCACTGTTACTGTCATCACTTAAAGGAAAATGACATGATTGGGGGTAGTCCTCAAATTGGGCTGGAACTACTCTAGAATCAAGTAAACTATGCAAGGATTCTCCTGTGAAAATCTTGTTGTCAAACGTTGACTCATTCTAAAATAACTAATGTCAATATTCCTTGTGGCAGGCAAACCTGCTGTATGGATCTCTATTGGTCCTATTTTTATCGTGCCCCGATAGAATTAATGTACATTTTTAATACTCCTTCAGTAAACACATTAGAGACAAATCCTTCCAGCTGGGATATCCACTTCAGCTAATGTATAGTTGGTATATATTTTAAATCATTTGGTTCCTGAGGCATTTTCAATCATGTCACTAACCTTTAATAGCATATTACCATGAACAGGCTGATTATCAAATAGGAAGTAATGTTGCCAATCCCTCCTTCACCCCATATGGAAAAAAACCTTATTATAACAGGTATTAATATTTAATTTATCATAGGAAATGCCTCCACTGAAAAAGCTATTTTGTTTTTAATCAAAACAGACAGATAGATAGACAGATATATAAACAGATGCATGGGTAGATGGATACTAGATAGAAAGATAAGAAAAGTAGATAACTGGATTGGTTCCAGTTAATCAAATAAAAGTCTGTGATTTCATCATAAATCAAGTCAAGTAAATCAATTTGGACTCACGAGTGCACGTCCTCAGACTTGTGTCATACTGGTAGCCATCCGGACACCTGCAGTTGTACTGTCCATTGGCGCTGTGACACGTCCCGTTACCACACAGCCTCTGGTACACAGAGCAGGGATCTCTCACTGACAGGAAAATAAATCACAATGAACAAATGAGAGGTTTTCCTCAGGGCTGGATATTGGCACCCCGGCCCACCCACGCAAGGCGGTTAATTTTGGCATCGGTCTCACAAACTCTCTGTGGTGTCCATAGAGAAACATAAATTTTACATAGTTTTGGGCCTTGGAGCCTAATATCTACATTAGGCACCAACACAGCTACATGTACATGTACATGAGCCAGTTGAAATACTTTGTACCATCTTGCCATAAGTTAAATGCTAACACCCATTTTATAAAAACAAGGCAATAGCCATAATATATCTTGCCCTAGTATGTTAACATTTGACTTTACTTGACATTTGACCTTTGACCCCAATTTAACATTGAGGTCCCTATTCATACAAATGGGCTGATACCAACCCCAGTAGAAAATTGCAGGTATCATTTGACCTCATTTGACCTACATATGACATTTGACCACCAAATTACATTAAGGTCTCTGTTATGCATCTACCGCCCACGTTTGGTTACAAATGGGCTTGTGGTTAGAAAGTTACCCCCAGTTTTGGCCCTTATGGAACCTTGCCCCTGGGCCCCCAAGCAGGCCAGGTGTACCAATTCAGGAACACTCTATCCCCTCCCCCGAGGATCATTCCCACCAAGTTTGGTTTAAATCCATTGATGTGCTTTAAAGATTGTGTCAGGGATGTGCAAGTCCATTACTTCCCTTCATTATCAATACCAAACGGTAGTTTAGTACTTTCAAATGGTGTGTTGAAAGTTTGAGATCCATACGTCATGAATTTGTTGTTTTATGAGAAAAACTAATAACGACATGTTACAAGAATGTTGTTCTCTCCGTGAGTTTCAATTTTGCTCAAACTGCGAATCTCGGTTATGTGTATCGTCGCAAGACCAGCAGAGCGCACTGATTGGTTAAACGGCTAACCTCCACACGACCTTTGGCTAACGGCTGATCGGACAATTTTGGAACGGCACATGCACGTGTGACATCGCAGATTTTTTGAAATTGCTTCTGAGTAATTTGAAAAAGGATGAAGTTTAACCATCCAGATTTTCACCAAAACTCAATATTTTACCCCATGTCTCTATGAGAGGTGTTTATTTATATTAATCTTCACATTGGAAATGATTTCAGTTGATTTCATTCATTTAGGTGTTTTTTGATGTGCAAATGAATGACACAATCTTTAAAGAAAATGATGTAAATGTGAATTATTCCCATAGGGCCCTCCCCATAGCCTGTGGCCCCCTCAGGGGCCAAATGGGGCCACCCTGGGCATTTTCATGAGGAACAATAATTCATCACATATAGAGGTATCTATACACACAGTGACTTGGCTAAACTAATTCTGGATCTAAAGAAGATGATGTTTGAAAATTACCTACTTTTGGCCCTTTGGGGACCTGCCCCAGGGCCTCCAGGGCCCCCAGGGGGGCCAGTTGGACCATTTGAAGAGCATTGAATCCCCATCCCCTAAGGACCATTTTTGCCAAGTTTGGGCTAAATCCAATTATGCACTTTACAGAAGAAGATGAAAATGTGTAAAAGTTTACGCACGACGATCAACGGACGACAGACAAAAAAGCAATCACAATAGCTCGCTTGAGCCTTTGGTTCAGGTGAGCTAAAAATGTATCATTAAATTGTTCAATATAATGATTTCTGGCAACTTTTTTACAATAGGAAATGTACATAGTAATCTGCTCTCAGATAATTTAATAGTGTCATTAAACAATTTTCAGTAGGTTTGATGTAGTTTTTGGATGTCTGGCATGACAACAATATTAAAGTCCAAGTTTAGTTTTGGGAATTTTTTTTTTATTTGAAAGCTTTATGCCCAAAGGTCATATCACACCAATAACAGATTCTGAATGTCTTTAGTTTTTCAGAATTAATTAATGAAAAATCTCGGGGGGGGGGGGGGACCCCAAGATTTTCGTACCCAAGAATTTCACTATATTCACATTATTGCATCCAAAAGGTTAATAAGGTTTAAGGTTATCTGAAGGTTATACCTCGTCTAAAAGAGCACAGTCCACTCTATCTGATGAGGTAATAACTCATATACTCTTTAACACCTTATTAACCTTTGATGCTACAATGTGAAATATAGTGTCAAAATCTCGGGGGGGGGGGGTTTCATTAATTAATTATGAAAAAAACGAAAGACATTCAGAATCTGTTATTGGTGTGATATGACCTTTGGGCATAAAGCTTTCAAATAACAAAAAAATCCCCAAAACTAAACTTGGGCTTTAAAACCATATATGTGAAAGATTGATGAAAACTTTGTCTGATTGATCACAACTATACTTGGGACTTTCACACTTTGGGTGCTGGGCTAAGATTCAGGCGAGTTAGCCAGAAAATAAATTGTTGTGTAGTTATGTGCATAACTTTTCCGAACAGTACGATTTTCTCTTTAAAAAAATCAATCATAACAGGCACAAATCTTTCATACAAATTCAATTGGTTACCTGTCACTTCATTACAAGAAAAACTACTATTTGCAGTTAATTCAGTTATGCTTTAAAAGGGAATTAAGAGGTATAAAAATGACTGTTCTCTCAGCGAACTGGTGCGCCATCAATAGTACATTGAGGTTATATGTGACTGAGCCAGTGTACTGTAAGCACAAAACATTTCAATGAAAGTAATTAACAGACCGAGCAGGGGTTGTTTCATAAAGCTGTTCATAAAGTTACGCATGACTTTAAAAACGACACAAATATGAAGTGCCAAGTAAAATGCCCAAATTTTTTCATGTCATTTTAAGAAAGTATGATTACTGTCAATTAGAGTTTGCCCAAAGATAAAGTTTGCATCGAAATGCTTGTTAAATGGTTGTTAAGGGTAAGAATATTAATCTATGTTTGCATATTTGAGCATTAGCAGATTTGATTTCAATAGTTTGAGACTCTCATTTGTCTTGCTATAATTTGTAAAATCATGCGTAATTTATGAACAACTTTATGAAACAGGCCCAGTATTGCATTCCATGAATGGAGAAGGGCTTCCATACCTGTGCAATCTTTCTGGTCTTCATCGTAGTTGTAACCTTGTGGGCATTCACACTCAAAGAGGATCTCCCTATCGACACAGCTGGCAGATCCACAGAGGTCGGGGAAGATCTCACATTCATTGATCCCTGCAATTCAAAAGTCAAAGTGTAGCAAGGGGGCATGGATTAGTCTATCTTTAGCATCCAAATTCAGTCGGGAATGGCCCCACCCCCTTCTTGTGTCCAAATGTTATAAATTCTGAATAAGCCCCCATGGGGATGTTAAATGCATAATAAAACAATAATTACAATTTAAAACTCTGAGCTAAATAATCCTCCATGCTTTAAAGTATCTCTGATAAGGTCTAAACTTGATGCAATGAAAAATTTCAAAATGATTATTCAGACCTTTAAAATCTACGAGTATCCAGTTTTACCATGTCCATTTCCCCCCATAGACCGCGGTGTTACAGCATAGAGTACACCAGATGCATAAGTCTCATGTGATGTTCATCCATACATATCTTGCCAGGGGCAGCATAACTTTCCAAAGTTTTATATTCTAAGATGTTTATTTGTCCACTCATGCACTATAATGTAGCTCAGATATCAAAGTTTAATTTTTGTTTCTTTTATAATTGAACCTCCACCAGGGTTGGCAATTCAAATCAGTGGTGATTTAAATCATGATTTAAATCTTGATTTAAATCATGATTTCTTTGAAAAAGTCAGTGATTTAAATCAAATAAATTGATTTATTGATTTAAATCAAGATTTAAATGATTTAAATCATGATTTAAATCACCCCTTAAAAAAAAAATTGTGATTTTTTTCCCCCAACCCTATCCTCCACAATGTTAAACAGTGTCTTGCCAAGCTATTAACAAATTAAATTTGAATGATGCTGGCTGCTACAACCAATAAGGCCCAGTATGTACCTGCAATGCTGACTTCCTCGCCACTTGCTGCATGGGCTGCCGTGTCGGGGTATTCTGGCAGGGATGCTGACTCGGAAGGCTTGCGGAGGGTGATCATGTGACGACCCGTACCCACTGGACAAGTCTCGTTGTACGCAGCTGGAATAGGATTTATGAGAGAACAAAAATGGCACAAACAATTATTACTTTATTGTTTAAGGCAAAAGAATAATGTTGTTAATGTCATTTATTAATCAGTGCCTTTTACTACATACTTGACCCATATTACATTCAATCAGCCGTTCTTCAATTCTCATAACAAACCCAAATCAGACATAAACGAGGTCCTGCGCCCTGTGACCTTTCAACTCATTTTATCAGTTCATCGTGGCTTTATGATACATGCTTGACTCATGTTTCATTGAAATACAATCATGTTTGGACTCAATTTACATTTGTAAATTTACAACTGCCAACAGAAAAACTCATTGGTCAGACGTACAATCTACCTTCATCAGGACCTTTGACCTTTGAATATGGCAAAAGTACTAGAGCTGGTGATATTTGATCTGAACCTCATTCGATTATCATCAGGGGCGGCGGAACTGGGGGGGCAGGGGGGGCACTTGCCCCCCCAAAATTTCCGATAGGAAAAAAATGCCCCTTTTTCAAAATGAAATGTGCCCTTTTTGAAAAAAGGCACACTTTTTAAATTTCTTTCCTGAAGGTGATATCATATAAAATATAATGAATAACAAAATTTGTTATTCATTATGTTTTATGTGATATTTTTTCTGTTTCTATTCATTTTCTTCCTTTTTTGCCCCTGACGGGGCATGTTTACAGTACAAAAAAAGACAAAATTGGGTAAATTATGTTCAACGGACATTTTGTGCGTAAAAAGGGCGTTTGGTATCTCATCTTAATGTCCCCATGGGGTAGCAAAATTAGGCCCTCCTACTGTTTGGCCAACTACCCCTCCCCCATTTCACCGTAAGACAAATAGTGACTTTTTTTTCTAAGTTAATGTGCCTTCTTTTGGTTTGTAGGCCCCTACTCATACTAAGTTAAGTGATTTTTTTTTTTAAATAAACGCACTTTCGTCACTGAAGGTGATTTTTTTCTTTTTGTTGTTTTTATATTCTATGTATTTTTGCCCCTGCCGGGGTACGTCATAAAAAGAAAACTTTGTTCAACGAAGAGGCAAATTATGAACCTAAAAGGGGCATTGGCCTCTAACTTTAGTGCCCTCGGGGGTGGCAAAATTGGGCCCTCTCCATCTTTTATCTTTGCAACATTTTATGTGCTTTTCAAGCAATGAAACGTGTCCTTCGTGAAAGAACTATCCCACGGTTGCCTTTTATTTTCTTCAACAAAGAAATTCACTTATTGGGGAAGAATACCCCTTTTTCTGTAACAGAACTTTGCGTATTCTACAACAGGGGCGGCAAGGGGGCGGTCGCCACCCCAATGAAAATATTGGGGGGGGGGGCGGGGAACATCGATTTGCCCCCCCAAATAATTTTGACAACTTAATGCAAGGAAACGTCTAAAAGTAGTGCAATACACAACAAAACCATTAAATTTATATAGAAAATACTATATTCAATTTTCATTTTTTCGGCGCGCTTTGCGCGCAAAGTTCTATACTACACTTTGGCGCGCAGAGTGCATCGAACATTTTTGAAATTTTTCTTACTTTTTCCATCCCAATCCAAAAAAAATGGATCGACGCCCCTGTTTTACAGCATGACTGCATAATCATTAAGTATATTTAGATGCGCTATATCGTGTAGTTAGGGTACTGTAGCGTTGTATTAGCCCCAGAATAGACCACAAAGCGAATTTTATAACCTGAAATTTCCAAATTTTCCCAAACCGCTCGCTCGCTACGCTTGCTCGCGGAGTAAATACATGTATATATTTATTTCATGCTTTAATAATAAATCACCTTCAAAAAGATTTTGCTACACTCCAAAAAAATCTGAGTTGCAATTAGCGCCAGAATAGACCACAAAAGCGAATTTTACAACTTAAAATTTCCAATTTTCCCAAACCGCTCGCTCGCGGAGTAGATACATATTTTATGTTTTCATAATCAGCAATGCCCTTCAAAAAAGATTGGCTCAAGTTACATATTACCGCGGAAAATTAGCTACTTCAATCAAAAACGTAATCTGATGGTGAAAATATGTGCGTGCTCCCAATGCCCCTTTTGACACACAACTGTGCCCTTTTTTGGCTTTGGCCAAACGAAAATACGTTCCGCCGCCCCTGATTATCATGGGTAAAATATCATCAATAACACAATATATAAGTTGATAAACAGATTGGTGACGAATAAGATCAATCTAGTTCAGGCTATTAAATGGACAGTGCGGACTTTAGAGCTGTTATCAAAATGTGGTCAAAACAATGTTGCTTTCTGTAGAATCTTTTGTAACTAAATCGGGGATTCAAGGAGCTGAATGTTTATAAATACCATTTTTGGTGTTTGGTGTGTTGACAGAGCTGTTGTGTATAATTACACTTCATGCTCTACTGCTCTTGATACCTATTTTACAGCAGGATGTCTCTCTGTTACTCCACCTCCCTGCTTCTACTTATATGTTTACAAGCAGTAGCACTCGTATGCAGAATATTCATAGCTATGGGGATTTCTTGGTCCCTTCCACTGCAGTGTATGCATTTACCACATTAGGTTTCCATAATTGATGATATTTCGGGCCATATCGTGCCTCCATGATATATTGAAATAATCATGAAATCTTTATCGAGTATTCAATATTTTTCAACATCGAATAATTTCAATATTATCAAAATATAGGCCAATACTACAACATACCTGATCCCTGTGAGGGGCACACCCACAGGTCGCAGTCATCACCCCACCCTGCTCCAACGGTGCAGCAGCACTCCTGTTTTGTCACATTTGACCCCAGAAGATTGGAGCAGAAATTGAGGTCACTGATACTACCATAGCATTCCTTTCGCTCAACAGCAACTACAAAACAAAACAAAATAAGATTCCAAATGTTGCAGTGACAATATATAAGTACTGACACAGTATATAACATAAACACTCGACAACTAACATGAATCTATCATGGGTTGTTTTACTTCTCTTTAAATCCAGGTGTCATTTTGATTTTGATATTTTCTTACACAGATACAAAATAATAGGCACAACTGAATTTTCAGTAAACTCTAGAAAGACAGTAATGAAATCATTCCCTTCCCAGCCTTTTTACTGTATTGCATTTCAAAATGAATAATTTCATATATATGTTCACTTCTCAAGATGATGTCTTACACATAAAACTCAGTACAGTTTTACAGTCTTACACTGATTTGAATAAATTTTGATTTTTTTTTTAAACAAAAAATTCTGGGAGTAGAAGAGTATGAAACGGTGATCCAACAAATTAGTCCTGACTTTATAATATCCATATTTTCTTGGAGTTTGGTCTTGCAACAAATTTTCAGTATGGGTCTAAGTCTTGAGACAGACCTAATTCCAAACAAAAGGAACAATTATATTTAAATCACATGACAATGACTGTTTTTATCTCTTTGATGGCCCCTCCACGAGGGTATGGAATAAACATACAAATTAAAAAAAAAAAAATAAATGAACATTTATAACAACTAACATTTTTTTTTTGCTTTGAAGTGACTTCACTGCTAGAAACTATGTATTAATTCATATAACGATGTTGCTTACCAGTCAAAAACACAGAAATATGGAGAAGTCAAACTTCAAAAAGGAGTTACCATTCAAGTTTAAGGTAAAAATTATTTCATTAAAGAAGTGATCTTAATTGTGGCATTGTAGTCGAGGGGCATCCTCACTACAGTGAACACGTAGCCGTCAGATGCCGTGCTTTGCACGGTGTCTGGTCAGGCCAGGTTGCACCTACCAACTTCTGGGCCTCCCGACGATTCAGGTAGACAGGTTCTGGATGCTTCATCGTAGACGGTCTCCTGGGGGCAGTGACACCGGTAACTGCCTACCTCATTGATGCAAGTTGCCTCCGAACCACAAAGGGGCGTGTCCCTAGACTGACCGCATTCATCCACATCTACAGGGAACAAAGATAGCAGGTGAGAGGAGTTGTGAACCACCAGACATGACAAAATATTAGTTTACATTTTTATTTATTTATATATTTTAGCATGAGCAAGTCTTAAAGTGATAGGCTAACATTGTGGAGCTTCAATTTTATAAAATTGTCAAATTTTGATATCTGTAGTAGTGTTCATATGGACAAATAAACACCCTAGAATACAAAAGTTTGGAAAGTTACACTGCCAATGGCAAGTTATGCATGAATAAACAATTAAAACTCGGGCGAGTTTAAATACCCTAGGTGTATACACAGTAAGTTTACGGGAGAAAATGGGCAGGTGAATCCGCTCAACTTACGATTTTCACTTTTTTAAAGTACTAAATAATCATTTTGAAATGCAATTTTTTTCAGGGCGTCATTTTTAGACCTTATTAAAGACAATGGTAGCATGGGGAATCATGTAGCTCAGATGTTTTTAACTGTGGTAAATATAAGCCAATACCTTTAAGTTGCTTTACATAAGTGAAAGTTCCTCACAATGCGATGGTTAAGTCATATTTCCGTTGTTTACATTTTGACGTCATTGCTATACAACTGTATTACCTTTGTATTCAATACACATAAATTTGATAAACAAGCCCAGGAAATGATAGTCAAAAAGTACAAAACTACATACAACATACAAAATTAAACACATGTTTCTAAAAATACAATCATCAGATCCGAATTTGTAAACATGAGTTTACAAATCTCTGCTTTTTCCTGGTAAGATTTATGGGTTGAAGGCTGACAACATCATTGAACATCCCAATTATTACTGATGACAAGGAAGGCACTCAGAGCTGTCGTAACTGTCAGTTCTGTTATCTCCACGGGACACACTCCTCATCAAGTCCACAGGTAGATACAATGGCTATTAGTCAGCACTTTACATGCACTATACAGGGTGTCCCAGAAAGAATGCTACACTTGCCATCGTTAATTTCTTCATCATCATCTGCAATATGTCATTGGTTTTTGTTTCAGTAATTAGAACATTCTTTTTCCAACAAAATGATACCATGATCATTGATTTTGAGTAATCCGTTTGGATCCTGCGGCTATTTTTCTGAGGCAATGTAATTTCCTAAATTTGTTATTTTTTCAACTCCAGCGATCCACAGAACACTGAAATATTCTCGCGGTATGGGCGTGCCATAGAATAAGTTCCGTCGAGATAAAGCGCAGGAATGCCCTCGCTTTGAAAGGAAGACGATGTCAACTACATCTCCCATTGTCATTGCCGTTTGTCTGCTATGGCACGCTGAGACGCAAGAATATCTTGGTGTTCCGATGACCGCCGCTGTTGAAAAACTAGCAAATTTGGGAAACGACATTGCTTCAGAAAAATGGCCTCAGGATCCAAACGAATTACTCAAAATCAATGATCATGGTATCATATTGTTAGAAAAAGAATGTTATAACCACTGAAACAAAACCTATGACATATTGCAGATGACGTTGAAGAAATTTGCGATTCAGGTGTAGCATTCTTTCTGGGCCACCCTGTATACATCACTCAAATTTGCACACTAGAGTCTCTATGACTGTGTTCACACGGGCAGACAAAACATGATCGCAATCCCCAATTACTCTAATCACAGTATTTCTCTCAGTGTGAAAGCAAACTAGAATCACAATTTCAAATCAAATCATGAAATTCAAATCGTGATTCGGAGGTGTATTTGAATAACGAGTCTCCCAAATCATGTTGCGTTTTCCTCGTGCAAACGGCTTGACCTCTAAAACAAGATTAGGGAGGCGGAGCCCAATGTGACCTTTCATTGATTTCCACTGGAATACCGCATGCTCTAGGACATGTGTACAAGTGTGTCACAGCCACGTGATCCATCCAGTGCATGGTTGATTGACAGTGTATGCAGAAACAACGGCCATGCCTCTACAACTGAATTTTGAAGTCTTCTCGCCTTGTCCGCGAGGACTTTATTCTTGTGTGGATGGTCAATAACTCTAATTGCCGTAATTACAATCATGATTAAAATCCTGATTTGGTCACAGTGTGAACACAGTCTAGGGCAACCAGCACTTGGGGCAGACACCTACTCTGTAGAGCAATTAGACAGAACAGGTTGAGGCCTAAGTCTGGACACTGATTTATGAGAGGGGTACAAGGTCTGGTTCATGTTTTGGCACAATGGCAATGGAAAACAAAATTGAATTAGTCTCTGTCTAGAGATCACAGCTTTTTTAATTCAATTTCAGGGTGATAAAAATAATCCAATGCTGTTTTTAGCCATACTGCTTATCAACTGTAACAACTTTTAACTTGGAATTGTCAACCAATTTATCCCGCAGATTTCCATAATCAGAGTTTCTATCGACTTTAAAGGCATCGTATAACAATGTTTCCAGTTTAAACAAGCTCTGAGCTACATGATCCCCCATGCTACCAGTGTCTCTGATAAGGTCTAAAAATGAAGCTCTGAACAAATTTCAGTTTAAAACGATCATTCATTACTATTAAAAGTGAAAATCATTGAACGACCATACCAGTTTTTCCCCCATAGACTCCTGTGTTGCAGAATTTTCATTGGCCGAAATTAATTCATGCACCAGTTTTTATGTGTACATATTTTATGAGTGAAAGCATAACTGTTTGAATTTTGTCTTATAGGGTGTCTACATGTATTTGTCACTTTAAAAAATAGCTACATCCAAATCACCTCGAAAGTGAGTTTCTCACGTCACCTTCACCAATGTTGATTATTTGCTTAGTACTTTAAGTCAAATAACAACAATACATACCTATACAATCAGTGTGAGATGGATTAGACACAAAACCAGTGGGACAGATACAGTGGTATGATCCAGCCGTGTTGATGCAGCGTCCCTGCTCACATACATTCTCTGTTACACACTCATTTATATCTGCAAGATAAAAAATGTAAGAGAAATCTTTAGCTGTATTTTCCCAGATAGGAGGGAGAAGGGATACACAATGATGCCAGTAACAAAATTGATCAAGAGTCAATGTACCACCAGTGACGTGTTAATCTTTTACTTATTACTACAGTGGACATGTCGTGGCTGAGCGGTAGATCGCTGATCTCCCAATCCAAGGGTAGTGGGTTCAAGCCCAGCTACTGCCCGACACGAATGCCCTTCAGAAAGGCATTTTTATCCACATGCTGCTCTCTACCCAGGTGTATAAATGGGTACCCGGTAGGATGGGAATACTTATGATTGTAGTTTAGCACGTGCGGCCCTGTAAAATGGCGACTGGCTGGAATGCTCCCCAGGGAGTGGAGAGTGAGCACTAGAAGTGCTGGATTGAATTGTATCCAGTGACCGTGGTAATAATGTGTAAGCACTATGATACTGTGGTGAACAGTGCACTATAAGAACCCATTATTATTATTATTATTATTATTATCATTATAGAATAGTGGTCATCTCAAAATTTGTTGGCCATATTAAGTTCGATATGACCAAACCTAACACTGGGTGCTTGTCGGTAAAACTCGCTCAAACTTTCATTGCTGAGTTCCTCCGACTCTCCTGCTTTACTGAATTCACATCTAAATCTGGGGAAAATTCTCTTTCCAGTTTGGTCACGATTACAGTAATCTTGTACACATATTTGTCACTTCCATGAACCAAAACAACCTGCATGATAAGAAACAATAATTTTACCAGCACAAAAAATGAGAGTCAAAATAACCAAAGCGATTTTTGTCTATGAATATCAAATGATTGTGGTTTGCTTTAAAAATTACCAAAGTGGGACCCTGGCTTTAGTCTCGTCGGAAGACGATGAAGGAGTGAAGAAGAATATTTTACAGTACCCTGATATTTTGAGGTAAGCAAGACACATGTAACAACTGAAAAGGTACTCACAATTGAGAACTACTAAACATAACTCTTCCGAAAGGCCAGTTTACTTATAATCCCCACTGAAACAGATAGTGCGGCTAGGGAAAATTTATGTAGTATAGCATTTCATACAGACCTAAGCATCTACGATGTGTGACATCATATCTGTAACCATCGCTGCACTCCGTCCTAGAACAGTGATAGCTCCCTCGTGTGTTCAGGCATCTGTATTCCCCACACGGATTGGTGGATCTACTCGTGCATTCATCGATATCTGAAAGCAATTGAAAATAGAGGAAGAAATGGCATGTAGTTAGTCACGTCCAATCATATGGTACTTATTTGATGGCTGATTCAGAAGCTGGAGAAAAAAAATGCTAGATATTGAATCAATGGAAATCATTACATAGTTGGGAGGCAAGCCTCCGTGTATAGTTGTATACATTGAAGGTTCTTTGCAAAAAATTGCCACATGGGTCATTCTATGATACAAGGAATCTTTTGGAAATGATTGTAAGTGAAATTTGGGACAACCAAAATGTTGTACTATTGAAACATTTTAATTGATGATTCTCTACTCAAAAGATAACTTCAGCCAAATTATTATACTAAACATACACATTTAAAATCACCTGTACAAATTCTGTCCTGTCATGAACATTACATGGGAAATTTGAACAGGCAGATTTTTGTGCAGCTTATAAATCCATAATGCATTTTATGAAATTTCTCTTTTTTTTTTTGGCATGGCCTATGCAAAAGACTATGAAATACAGTGTCGTGTGGAGATGTGGTGGCTTAGTTGGTAAGGCCACATCTTCTTAATTACGATACTCCGGGTTCAAATCCTGCTGCGGTGTTTGTGTCCTTACATGTAGGCAAGACACTTCATCTTTATTATCTCTCTCCACCCAATACTCCCCATGGAGTGGAGGTGATGGCTTGACATGAGTCCAATGATATGGAGATAATGTGTGAAGTCATGTGAGGAACCACACCTTTAACCTTTAGTTTTCTAAAAGATTTCAGAGTTTACAATTTTTTTGCCTTTATATACCCTATACTACAGAATCAACACATACAGCAGAGGCACTAGCCTGTTTTACAGGCGTTATTTACTTTTTCACCTTGCGCAATCAATCTGGTATGTCTAGTAGTAAGACTAGGCACTGTTAGAACTTGCTGCATGCGGCAGCAAGTGGGGTCTGTGAATCAGACTACAGAGGCACAAGTAACACACTGATTTGGATTAAAAACTCACAAGAGCCAAAATTTTGATGGGTGAATAATAATGTCCACGGCACAGTTTTAAGTATTTTTTTTTTTCATTCTATCGTACCAACTCACTACATAATTGATAGACAGGATGCATTGTGGTTCATTCGGGACTGTGTGTAAACAACAAAGTAATATTATCAGATATATACCATAGATTCTGCCCACTGCTTCTATTTTTTTCTTCAAAATTCTATTTCTAAATGTATTGAACTCTGCATACTCAGTCATGTTCTTTCAGTTCACAGAATGTTTGTCCCTGAACTTCAACATTAAGCTGCCATTTCATAAATTCCAGCAGCGTGCCATTTAACCTAATTTCCTTTAGCAAATAGGTTACTAGAGTAGGAGGTGAAATTGGTTTCTATGCTCCCACAGAATCCCACTGTTAAAAAAAAAATGAAACAAAACCAACCGATTTGCAAACTATTGGAATTGAATATACATGCCGAATACAACATTGCGCTATCTCACCTGAGCTACGAGTGAGATCAGTTTGGAGATTGGATCGCAAATCCAGAATGAGTGATCACTGACGAGGGGAATTTGAATCATTTATATTTGATAGGATTGGCCTACATGAATGCTTTTCATTTTCACATAATCAGCCTTTCTGTGATGTGATGGTTGGGGAGTATTTGACTTTTCAGATGGATGAAATATTATATAGCCAGGCAAGATATGGTGGGTATCTCAAACTGATGAGAACTTAGTACATGCACAAAATTGTATATTGTTTTAGCACAATAAAGTACAATTACTTTTCCCCTTCCAATGTGAAAAAACAATGAAATAAACAAAGTAGAACACTAAATATACTAAATATAATATACTTCTCCTTTACATTGATTACAATGTACAGTTAAAGCCCAAGTATAGTCTTGGTAAATGGTAAAAAATCAAATTCTTTGTGCAATTAAGTTTTTCAGACAGACCTATATAATCTATCACTGCCCTGAAAATTGCTCACTCTGAACGCTCCTGTTTTTTTTTTTAATTGCTCAAACTGTGAAATGTCAGGTGGAGGGAGGGGAAACCCCTGACAGTTTTTATGGGTAATGTACATACTTGTACACGTTCTCCGATAATTTAAAGTGATAGGCTAACCTTGTGGAGCTTCAATTTAAAAAATTGTCAAACGTTGATATCTGAGCTACATAGTAGTGTTGGAATCAGGGTTTGCTATTTCCCGGGAAATTGAGATATTTCCAATCAAGGTAGGAAATACTGGGAAATATCGGGAAATGCTGGGAAGTACTCAAGATGAATACAGAGGTACAGGGAAATACTAGAAAATACTAGGGAAATACCTGGGCAATACCAGAAAATATTCAAGAAGTGTATTTCACAGTATTTCCCTGTATTTTCAAGTATTTCCCATATTCCTCAAAATTATTGAGGCGGTATTTACCGGTATTTACCGCCAGTATTTCCCACTCAGGCCAACCCTGGTTGGAATGGACAAATAAACACCCTAGAATACAGAAGTTTGAAAATTTATGCTGCCACTGGCAAGATATGAATGAATAAACAATTTATACACCGGGCTAGTAGAAAATAGCCTAGATCTACACACAGTAAGACTATGGAAGGAAATGGGCAGGTGAATCCGGTCAACTTACGATATTCACTTTTTTTTAAGGCAGTAAATAATCATTTTGAAATACAATTTTTTCAGGGCTATATTTAATTAGACTTTATCAAAGACACCGGTATCATGGGGAATCAATGTAGCTCAGATTTTCTAACTGTGGTAAATGTTAGCCAGTAGCTTTAAACATCACAAATTGTCACTATAAACAATTCTCAGTGGGTTTGATGTTACTTTCTGATGTCTGGGGTGACAATAGAATACTTTGTGAACCACAGATGAACAAGCTGTCTGATTGACCAAAACTATACTTGGGCTTTAATCTTATCAGTGTACAATAGTACAATCAAATATTAATAACTTCATTTTGAAAAACAAGAATGAAATTCATAGTTACTGCAATTTCAATGTTATTATTGGTCTGTTTGAACTACAACCAGAAGACTGCAAACATACCTTTTAACCCTTATACATGTAGGTATGAAGAATTGACTGCTGTGTCAGGGAATGCAGATTACCCAAATCAATGTAAAATACAACAGGGACTATGAACTTCTGATGTATTAAGAGACAGTGCAATTTCTTACAAAAGGAATAATTGGTGATTAATTTCTTTAAGTAGATGCGATAACAATGTGTCTGCAGATTTTGTAGGCAACCAGTTCTGGCCATTCAAGTTCATAATGCAACACCAAGAATATATTTTGATAAATGCTTCCATAGTCTGAGTTTCATTTGAAGATATTTGAAGATGATATTAAAACTCAGGCCCAGTATTAGATAGGTAAAGCCATAATGTAGATTGGGCTGAGTTGTTCACTTTGAAAATAAGGTATTCCTAGATAATATGGG
>JZLH01S0547580.1:21728-34493 GCA_001188425.1 Eucidaris tribuloides
ACACACACACACACACACACACACACACACACACACACACACACACACACACACACACACACACACACACACACACACACACACACACACACACACACACACACACACACACACACACACACACACACACACACACACACACACACACACACACACACACGGACACACGAACACACACACACACACACACACACATAACACCCTCATGTACAAAGCCCATTTCCTACTTGGTGGGGACAACTATGTAACTTTTATAAAAATATTGTCAAGTTACAATTAATATTGTGAAGTCGCTTAGTATGTTCTTCCCAAATCAACAACAAAATCTGTAATAAAATGTAAAATTTGTAACAAAATATCAAATTTAAACCTGCCACTTACATGAATAATTTACCTTAAATCACTACTATACTCTTACTGTTTTTAGTGCAAACTAGCACCAGTGACACGTTAAGAGTTAATACAGCAAATTGGACTGTCACGGAAATAATTACACATTAAGCCTTTCCTGAGTCTTACATAAATTTCCTTCCATGCATGATGGTACATTTGTGCCACGCACCTGTTTAAGGTAAAAAGAAACCTAAAAACGATCACTCTTTTCTCAGAAGAGATGCCATGATTAAGTCGCTCAGGAGCAACTCTGTAACTCATTAGAACTGCATCTAACACATTCTCTTCATTTCCTTCTGACAATAAACAGATAATCGGTCGAAGATGAGGAAAGAAGAAGAGCTGAAAGACAAACATGCTGACAGGCACTCCAAGTAACAAATAAATTTTCGCTGAACCGTATAGCTTTCCAATTATCGTCGTTGTTGAGTATCTTGGGGAAATATAGAACATGACTAGGTAGTTTCAGTGTTTGTCTTTGAGCCGCATTTAGCATCATGAACAGGGAGGTTCCAGTCTGTTAGCAATCTGCCAGTCTCATAACTGATTAGCAATTTGGCATCATCCTGAATGGAGATCATTAGCCATGTCTCCAATTTGGCATCAGTCCCAACAGACTTAAAGGCTGTGTGTATTTTTTATTTGCATATCAAACCGTTTTTGCTCAAATTTGATCCAACTAAAGATATATAAACATTACATTGTTCAAAATTTGGGATTAGTCATTCATATGTTGTTACGTTTTTGAAAAAAAAACCCAATAAATCCTTTGCAATTGGGCCACTGCTCTAGTTGTATTTGGTGTTTGTTTCAGACACTGGGTGAGTGGGTGTAGCTTTCTGATTTTGAATTTGGTTGAGTCCAATTGTAAGAAAAGATTGCTTGATAACTGTCCAACTGCACTGCAATGAGTTTTTGAACTTGTAAGTTTGGATCAGCAGGTATTCAGTTTCCACTAGTTATACACGAATCAGGTCTTGCAGTCAGACTAGATAAACAGCTGTGCAAAATTCAAATTCAATGCACGATGTTTGATATGTTGATGCATTCTGTTTGAATTTTATCAGCAGTTATTTTGATGAAACCTAACTTTTCATCCCCAAGGCTTTTGTGAGAGGTGTAGATTTATGTGAATCTTTACACTATACCTGATTTTAGCTTATTTGGTTCCTTTCCATGAGTGCAAACCATAGACACAATCTTTAAAGAATTATCCAACTCCAATCATCTCTCGTGTCTTTAGTTTCTTTAACAAAATTTTCATGTTGGACTTTGTATAGTCACTGGAAATACTGTAAGACAATCACATCAAACATTCGTATTTCGTCGTGTGCCTGTAGAAACGCCAATTAACTGTATGTCATGTGTCTACGCAAAGGCCGCTAATATCATACATAATGAATACAGTTAACGGCCTCAGCATGGGCACACGACATACAGTTAACTGCCTTTCTACCGGCACACGACGATTTGTTGAATTTTCCTTCTTGGGAATGATGATTTATCATGTTTATATGACTACACAGTTTTATCCCTCCAAATCAAGAATTATCTAAAGATTTAACTAGACAAAAGGCTTGCATCTTTTAATATAGTACCACAAATGAACAACTACTGTCACAATGTATACTGTTTGTTTTGTTAAGCTGATTATTACTGGTTGGCAGTGTTGTATCCGAGACTAATTGTATTTCAAAATGATGATTTAGTGCTTTAAAAAAATGAAAATCTACAAGCACTCAAATTGACCGGATTCACCTGCCCATTTCCTCCCATAGACTTACTGTGTGTACAGGCTATTTTATCATCCACCGAGTAAGAAATGGTTTATTCATGCCATTACCTTGCCAATTGGCTAGCATAACATTCCAAACTTTTGTATTCTAGGGTTATTTGTCATTTGAACACTACTTTTGTAGCTCAGATATTTTTTTTAAAAAATTGAAGCTCCACAATGTTAGCCTATCGCTTTAATCACATATTGCAATTATAACAAAATAATAACAATTTATTACAATTTCAAGAAGAATACTCACAGCCTGAAGAGTTGTAGACTGCTGAAGCAGTTTGAATCGTCCGATACTGATTTTTTTTTCCTGGAAGTATGTTTCTCAGGATTCGATTTGGTCTACACAACAGGATATTGAACATGCTTGACTGCTGCAGTGAAAACAAACTGTCACCCAGCAGGACGTAACCAGAACATTGTGATCAAATTTGCCAAGCCAGGAGTTGGCTGGGTTGCTAGGGTAGCATTTAAAGTATTTCACATGGAAACAAAGTGCAACACTAGTCATACCAAAACAAAGTTCATGAGAAATGATGGAGAATCAACATTGCCAAACTTTGTTGGATACTTGAAACATGCAACCACTGTACTGGCTGCCTAATAAATTACAGATAGCCGACTGTCTCTCATTATCGTAATTATTGTACATTTTGTATTTTACTCGGATAATCTGGTGTTTCATATTTCCTGCTATGATAAAGGTTTACCTTAATTTGGTGAATGTCTGAAGAAATACAAGGAATGGGTAAAAACTGCTGCCTCATTTTAGCCAAGGTTAATGGTTCAACTACAGTTGATCATGAATAACACAACAGGCACACCTAGTGACAGGGATGTAAATAATGCATACTTCACAGTTTTATTACAATACAATGTGGTATTGGTTATCAACATGAAATGAACACAATGAAGTGACCAAGATGCTCATAATCCAGTGGTCAGACAAGACAGTTATGCAGGTAAGTATGAATACACCGGCCCTTTTATTGACTTTTTATAGGAGAAAAAAACATGTCAAGGATTCTGTCAAAAAACTTGGCTCAAGTTTATTCTATCAATCAGTGGGGCCAGGTACCACATATCTCGTGTAAGTGATGATGACTATAGATTTAAAATAAATAGTGTGTAGAGCTCTCGGGGTATATCCTCTAACCTTCAGCTTATCTGCCTATCTGTCTGTGCCGATAAATAATGGCATGTAACCTTTTCATGCACAAGGGACAAGCGTACACAAAGATACAAAGCTTTGATGAAGTACTGAATTTGACTAGCACTTCATTGATATCCTTGATACCATACTTATCAATATTCCTGTTACTATCTATAGTTCGCCTTTTCCCAGGAATCGTGTTTGGACATTTTTTGTTAATATTAAGTCGAAGGAAGCTAAGACAAGGGTGAGTTGTAATCATATGAGTGATGGAGACTTCCACTGAAGAGAATTTCCTTTGCTCAATTTAGTGTTCAAGGTAAAAAAACCTTTATTTGCAAACCCACAGCATGGGTGAAGGAATGAAGCAGGTCCAACATAAGCAGAAGGGTCCAGTCATAATGAAAATACTTCACCAATTGTCTTCTGTCAATAATTATGCCACAATGACAAAACAGAAGCTTTTTAAATGTTAATTTCCAGTAGTGTCATATTGATATCTTAAATGCAGTTGTCGTCAATTGAACATACCTTGAAGTTGAACATACCTTAATGGCCACATCACATAGTCGTCGCGTTGACAGGAACTAATGAGTGTGGCAGGGTTAAGGGGGCCATTTCGGACCTATTTAAAAACCCATTTGTGATAATTCAACTTTAAACTGAAGGAGTGTGGTGGCGTCGATAGCATTTTGTGGGAGCTTGTTCCAGTTATCGACGACCCTTTGATTGAAAAAGTTCTTTCTGATATCTAGTCTGCAGATCTGTGTTTCATCAGTTTCATAGAGTGACCTCTAGTACTGTGATATTCTGCTCTCTGGAAATAGTTGTCCGGTTTGGTTTTGTCAATCTGTGCTATGATTCTATAGGTCTGTAGGAGGTCTCTTCTTCATCTCCTTCTTTCTAACATTGTAAGATTAAGTCTGGCAAGCCTTTCCTCGTCGATAGATCTTGAATGCCGGGAACAAGTTTGGTTGCTCTGGCTTGAACTTTTTCTAGCACTAATTGCAAATATGTCAGGATGACACACTAAACTAGAAATGTACGTTGCTGTACAATGCAAATGTATCCCCTGGAACAAGGATTCTAGTAGGTAGGCCCTATGTTCTACTACCCATTGTATACCTCTACACAAAATTGGTAGAAAATCCATTAAATAATGTAGCTTGTAGAGCACACACAAGCAGACCTCTAGAAATGTCAGAACACTGAGGGCACTGTCACCAAAAACTATAAGAACTTAAATGACTACCCATACACCTCCACAGCAAGTTTGAATGAAATATATGTAGCAAGTAACGTGGCTGGCAGAAAAGTCAGAATACCGAGGGGGCTGTCACAATAAACTAAAAGAACTTAGAATGATTGACAACCCATACACCTCCAAGGCAAGTTTGAATGAAATCCATTGAGCAGCAAACCAGTTATTGCATTCATAAGCATTTTTTTGCAATTGTTCACTTTGTCAGGGTAACCTTTACCCCTGTAAATGATGGATCAATGAGAGTACGTAGGTGTCTCCTCCTACCCATAGTTCACCTCTATGCAAAATTTGAAGAAAATCCATTCAATAATGTCACTTGCAGAGCACACGGAAACAGACATTCCAAAACTCATCTTTTTACATATAAATGTCAGATTAATGAGGGTCCCGTCATGAAAAAGAATAGGCTGGGGTGTCTAGATTTTCCCATGATACACCTTCATAGCAAACTTGAATGAAATCCACAAGAAATGGGGCCGGTATCATGCACACAGGAAATGTGACACTGCGGTCCTGTAATGCAGCTGAATCCAAAGTATCCTTCTGTGACTTTGCCAATCTGGGGATACAGATATACATCCAACTAGGCAACAGTAAAAGAAGAAAATTTGGAGCCCTGTGGTATGACAATAAAACATGAAAATTTTCTTGGAACTTATCCACCAATTTCATATTTTCTCAATCTTCCTCCTCCCCTGCAGGCTCGTCAACAATTTCTCTCATAAATTGTAATCAGCGATCAATGAAATTCATACTTAGAAATTTTCAATTCATCTTAAATGATGGTGCTAATGCAACCACACAGGACGCATCATACCTTAGTGAATATAACAATGGCTTCTAAATTTAGAGGCCTCAGGGGCCCGTTTCATAAAGCTGTTTGTAACGTTACGCATGACTTTACGAATGACTCATTTATAAAGTGCCAAGTAAAATGGCAAAAGTTTTTCATGTCATTTTAAGAAAGTATGTTTAATGCAGGGCTCGACACTAGCACTTGCCCGGGGCAAGTAAAAACTCAAAATGTTAAACTTTGCTTGCCCGATTGGGCAAGCAAAATTTTGATCACGAAATGAGCAAAATATGTCTATAAACAACAAAAATATGTCAAAAATTTTGTGTCCAGGTTTATTTCAACATTATTTCATTCATTGTATTTAATTTTATGACTCAACTTCATAAATCACACCATTTGCAACCCCCAGAATTAGACTAATAAATGTCCAATGCTATAAAAAGCCTTATTGTTTAACTTTAGTGAGAAATCATTTTGAATGTTTTTGTTTATTATTGGGCAAGTAAATCTTTTATTCAGGCAAGTAAAAATCTGAAAGTGATAATTTCACTTGCCCAACGGGCAAGCAGGCAAAAAAGTTAGTGTAGAGTCCTGTTTAATGTTAATAAGATTTTGCCCAAAATTAAAGCTTGCACTGAAATGCTTGTTAAATGGTTGTTGAGTAAGAACGTTAAAGGTTAGTGACATGATTGGGAACACTTGAAAATGCCTCAAGAACCAAATGAGTTGAAATATATACCAACTATACACCAGCAGGAGTGGATCTCCCACCTGGGAGGATTTGTCTGTAATTTGTTTACTTAAGGAGAATCAAGCATAAACATAGGAGTATCTTATTTTTTTCCGGGGACAATAAAAATAAGCCCCATAGAGAGCCACACAGCAGGTTTCCGTGGTACGAGTTATATTTGACATTGTTTATTTTAGAATGAGTAAACGTTTGACTACAAGATTTTCACACGAGAATCCTTGCAAAGTTTACTTGATTCTAGAGTAGTTTTAGCCCAAGTTGAAGTCTACCCCCAGTCATGTCATTTACCTTTAATCTATGTTTACATATTTGGATATTAGCAGATGTGATTTCAATAGTTTGAGAATCACATTTGGCTTGCCATATTTCAAGTCATTTGTAAAGTCTTGCGTAACTTACGAGCAGCTTTATGAAACAGGCCCCTAGTTGGAATCAAAATCTGTGCAGTCACATCATTGAGGACAGCATAGACTGAGGATGGCAAAGGACATGGACTTACAACATCAAAGACTGGACTGGGAATAGCATGGTAGAAACACATCTATGTATTGCAGCAGCAAAGAAACAGGAAGAGATGGCAAGTGCTGGTTAACGAGTCTAAGACCCCCTGACCATCAAACAAGAGGATGGAATAGGATAGCATGGTCAAGTCCAAATCATGCAGTTGTGTCCTTAGGTACCTCATTATCTTCAAACATTAAAGAATTCATATATGCTTCCATTGAGAAGAGATGGCCCTTTCAAAACTTTCAGCCACAGGCAACTTTTATGGGACTGTACAATGTACTGTCCAATAAAAGTTGCCCATGGCTGAAAGTGTGTGGCCTGTTGTCATGCTGAAGGATAAATGGTCCAATATTGTGTGCTATTCACAATTTAACATTTGGGGTTCCGAGCATGAGCTGTGTATTCATTCCATTTAGCATAATAATAAAAAAAAACGGATGAAGGTCAATTCTAACTTAACCAAAAGTCTTGAAAGAAAACACTAAAGTAGGTTGAAAATAATGGTACTTGGCAAATAGTGAGGGCATCCCTTTAGTTTAAAGAAATAGTCTCTTAACTTGGCTTTCCTTTGAATTTACCTTCACATGTTGCACCATTCCTGATGAGACCATGGGCACATATGCAGTGGTAACTCCCATAACTGTTGAGGCAACGTCCACCACCACAAATGTCTCGACTTTCTCTGCACTCATTGATGTCTGAAAATTCAAAATTCAAAGCAGAATATCAAATTTACAGCAGTTTGACTACACACAGTCGATGGGTGTACCTCCACAATTTCAGACGAAATGTCTCATGCATGGATATACCCAATCTAATGGTACTGACCTTTCAATTCCAAAATCTAGTCAGTTCATTGATGTCTCATAGTTGACCCTAGTTTCGTTCTAATCTGATCACCAGTTTTTAAGTTATGTCATGAATCAGCAGAAATGAAGGTGCTGTCATTCATGTGACCTTTGACCCTGAACTACAAAATCTAATCAATTCATTGTTGCCTCATAGTACAAATTTGACACAAATTGCATTGAAATCCGATAAGCCATTCTTAAGTTAGCACCGTAATGAGCCAAAATCAGAGGTACCTTGTGACCTCTGACCTTCCAACTCTAATCAGTTAATTGGTGCCTCATCATACATATTTGACTCAAGTAACAAAATCCGATAAGCCATTCTTGGGTAATCAAATCAGACATGTGTAAGCCCTATGACCTTTGACCTCTGACCTTTCAACCCCAAAATCTAGTCTGTTATTTTTTATGTCACAGTGCATACCTGATCCCAGTTTAATAAAAACCTGATCACTGCTTCGTAAGTTATTGCGGTAACGAGAACCAGTAACAGACCACACTTAAAGGCAGGGGATCTCTTTTGCATGCCTAAAAATTAAAATTGTGTAAATACAATGGCATTTAGAAGAAAATCCCATCTGGGAACCTTAACCCTGTTTATTTATATCAATCTTCACATTGGATATGATTTCAGCTGATTTCATTCATCTAGATGTTTTTTGACATGCAAATCAATGACACAATCTTTAAAACAATGTATGATACACAGAGAAATAACAACCTCGTTTAGGCAATAAATTGAATTGTCTTGTACAGGTGTATGTTAGATTATTTTTGCACATGGCACATTTGCACATTCAGTGACTCTGTAAAATGGCATCTCTGATTGACACCCCTCACCACCCCACTTCCCAATGTAAACTTACCAATGCATTGATCACCACGTGAATTGATACGAAAGCCCGTGCTGCAGTTGCACCTATATCTGCCGCCCCCTAGGTTGATACACTGTCCATTCAGACACAGTCTAGAACTGGTGACGCATGGATTGCGAGCTGGCTGTGTGCTGCCCGAGTTCACTGTAGCACTGACTATATGATAACCATATAAATGTTAGATCATATTATAATAATCATATTGTAACTGGTGACGTATGACAGGCAGACAATACAAATTACTAGAAAATATAACTAGAAAGACCACAACAGGTCATAGGTCATTATCAACAATTTTCATTCAGTTTGAGGTTGATTTCTGATGTCATGGATGAACATACCATACTTTGTGAAAGATTGATAAAAATTTCATCTGATTAACCAAAAGTGATGTACTTCTCATGTACAATGTAAATATTAATGATCAAGCATACTTCAAAATGGGAGAGACATTTTTGTGGAAAAGAGAAGTATAATTCAATTTAGCACCACAACAAAACAGTAAATCTCCTGAATCAACTTTTTATTTTAAATCTCCTAGTGTAGTGTTGCAAGCACAAAATAATCCATACAAGAAGCCACCAAGCCAAACACAGAAAGAATTTTTGTATGAAATCAAATGCATTATAAATTAGAAAGTATAACAGAATCTGTGCCTAATTTAATGTACACAAATACACTTCATAAAAGGCAAGGTTTGTTTACTCTGTGCTAGTGTGCTTACAAACGTGCATTCCCTTTAAGTGCAACACTCCCGTCACATATCAATTCATTTAAATTCTAGCCAAAAATAGTCATATTGCTCTGACACAAGTGAAAACACTGAATAAGTTCAAGCGCCATAAAAACATGCAACTGGCAGATTCGAAAAAAAGTTTGATTACCGTAAAGTTAGTTCATGAAATGTACAATGTAGTTAGCATGACATGCAAACAAGCCACGAACATGCAATCTTGATACAAACCAGTTTGGAGATTTTGTAATTTGTGCATAATGTGCAGATAAAGTCACCAGTACCAAGCTGTGCACAGTAGTGACTTGATATACACTAGATAGCAGATACATTGTGCATCAGGTGTACATATATAGGCATTCGTTTTTCAGGGGATGACTCGGTGTGAAATTTGCAGCAAACCCAATGTGTTGTCACACCACGTGCGTCTTCACAGTCCATCACAGTAGGCTACTGCCTCGAGATGCTACCATAAGGCAATGGGTCTCTGTGTCACTCGTAGCCGGCTTACATACACAATCACACAGATAGTCGTTGGTGGGACTAGGAAGATTTCCAAAAAATAATCGGTGGGTATATTCAATTTTATTTGATAAAAAATGTAAATCAAATTATACATACCGCCCACAGGTATCGCTGCAATGCTGGGTAGACGGCATTTGTATCCTTCTTGAATTTATCCGAGGCACTTTTAATAATTTTCCGCTCAGATTCTTCGCAGAACTCTCTGCTAAACTGCATAAGAAATTTGTCTCCCTCTATTGGCCGCATTAAGCACAAAAAAAAAAATTCCGAACATTCACGAATTGCTCCGAAGGGGCCCGATACGATAAATTAAACTTACGCAACAGTCGTTTATTGATTTCGAAATAGACAGTAAAGTGATGGAAAAAGTAGGCCTATGTATTAAATTGCGAATAAGTAATTTTTTTTAGGGATACAGTACACTCACGTCTAACGGACGCGCGGTCTGATTCATAAACGTGCCTATAGGGGGCGCCATCCAAATTGACCCGCAAATTGGTTGGTGGATCTGATTATACAGTTATTTCACATCGGCAGAAAACAGCTGGTGCACAACTAACTGGATAAGAAAAAGGTCGCAATGTACTTCCGGGGATGAAAATTTTAGCGATGGGAGCCGTGATGTAAACATCAGTAAGTTATTATCGGAAATTACACATTTTTGAACATTTACCGTATTCATCTTCACCGCAAATGTAACAACACCGCACAAGGCGATGATAGTTTCATTGGATGTGGTTAGAATACGTAAAATATTAGTAAGGAAAAAGTTATCGTACCATACTCATAACTGTCTCTGTTGCTCACATGAATTAACATGTGAGTCCGCCATGGGGCTAACGTGTAGCAATTAGCCCCATGCTTGCAGGGGTGTCTCTGTGTGGACATGGCTAGATACACACTCCGAACTGGCTTATAATGCAGAAGCAAACATGCACATGTGCCTTACACTTGTAAAGCTGTACAAGACATAGGTTCTAACTCTAGATGCATTAATATTGGTGGACATGACCTCAAATTAATCCTCATTTTAATACAACCAACTTGCTTCATTCAGAAATGGCTGAACAAAAGAACATATTCTTCTCACCATACACAGTTACATACCTGATGCACGTGTGCACAGAGTAAGGAACCTGTTTTTAGTTACGTGACCGAATAGAGTGACACATCATCAAAATTATCTTCAAAAAATATAACTGAATAACTCATTAATTGGTTAGAATAGAACCAAATAAAACTTTAAAAGTGAGTTTTTTTTCGTACAATTTTCATGCAGGGTTATTCCTCAGATAAGCATCACAATATGAAAAATATCATTTGGTAACTTTTCATTGAATTGCATGTAATTTTTCTGCGTGAGGATGCCTAAATTTACGCCCCCGTTACTAGCCTAACGCATCCCCGTATATCGTGGGTAACAAATATTGTACCCACGTAAAACTGTGTTATACGTGGAAGTAGGGTGAAATTTCGGGCAAGCATTCATTTCTATTAAAATTTCTTTACCACCGGATTAGTATTACTTACACTGTTATTATTCACCTTGTGCCTTACATTGTGACAACTTTCTTGCTCTTCTTTTTCGCGTAATTCTTGTCCTTCCTTTCTTGCCCAGTACCTCTACACACGATCGCCAGTCAAACAAACCTGCAGACAAGTAGTCCTTTTACGCAGGTAGTAACTAGTCCATGTAGGATCATACAGCACTCTTAATTGCAATGGGGAGGATAGTGAAACACTTCACACGAGACTTTTGAGTCTGAACAAAGACTATACGATTTGCATACACAGAGTTCATAGTTTCAAACATTTAATTTTAATTATATTTTTTTAATAAAAGACATTATACGTAAAAAAATAGTTTCGTGTAAATTAATATTTTTACTCAACAAATTATGTTACAAATGATTTTTTCATAAAAAATTGTTGATTTCAAAAGGAAAATCAGTAGTCAGAGGATTGGAAAAGCTGCTGGCAGTTTTCACTTCGCTGATCCCGCAGACCCAGTCAAATATTGTGGCTACGCGTATGTGTTACCAATGAACATCCGATGATGTGCAGCATCGAGGTAAAAATTTCAACACCTTCAACAGACAACGAGGACGCCGTCAAAAAACCCCCGAAAATTCGGGGTTTGGAGATAGGGGTAAGTAATTCCTTTCATATTTGATGTTCTTACTATACCTAGATGATTTTAGTTAAGTTTTTATTCCAAAACATAGGCAATGTTAGGAGAAATAAGGGGCTCATTTTTTCTGCGTTGGCGTGGATGAGTGTCTGCCTTGCGTGGCCTAACGTTACTTCTAATTAATAATGACTGGATTTGTTTTCATTCACATTTGCCAACACAAATTCCTATGCGTTGGACTGGGAGTAATTAGAGACCTCTCCAGAGTAGATTACTGACTGAATTCTACCACCAGAAATCCTAGGCTAGGGAAAATATAATGTTTCGAGAACTTCACAGACAACGTTATAACGTTAGTATTTCTAAATTATTCGTACGCCTAAGAAAACAAATAAAAATCAAAACATTCACCTTCCGAAGTTTCAACTTGCCGCTTGCTCCTTTCCGATTCCGACGATACCTAATCAATCGGTATATCGATATTGAGATCGCATATCGGTAATATAAAACAAGTCATGCATGCAGTATAGCAGCCTGGTTGGGGTTTTTTTTTGGGGGGGGGGCGGCCCGGGGGTGGGGGCGTTGAAGTGTTCAAATAGTGCACGGCGAAGCCAAGATTTTATTTTGGGGCAGGGCAATAAACAAGTTTTGCCCCAAATGGCACAAAATGTGTAAAAACTGAAAAGCTAAAAGAACTGTAGAAGTTCGCGGATTTTATAAATTTACAATGTCTAACGTAATACTAGACACTAGTAGGCCTATTAACCCGATTTCATGTGACTGGCTCTGGCAAACATTTAAACTTTGACAAAAAAACTGAAAATTGAGATTTTGGTCCGGGGAGTTTGAGTGGATGTTGCTCTCTGGAGTCCCTCTTCTTTGATACCATTCCCACGTTGATCGGAGAAAATTGACGAAGTTGTGATTTTAGCGATAGTACAAAGTACAAATCATTCTGTTGGGGAATAAATATTATTTCAGCAGAGCAATTCATGTCTGC
>JZLH01S0547613.1:0-17703 GCA_001188425.1 Eucidaris tribuloides
AATCGGACAGTCGGCAGGTCAAAGGCACAGCTCATTATATATGCGAATTGGGTTTCCGCACAATAAGCTTGAAAAATATTTGAGCGGATTTTTAAAAATTTGTGGTGTGTAGGTAGATCATACTTAAATACAGGTCGTAGTGGAATTCGGAGTTTGCAGGTCAACGGTCAAAGGTCACAGCTCATGCAGATTGCTCTCCACATGATTACTCAATAGAAATGCTTACTGATGGCGTTAAGCGGGGGCATCCGTGTCCTATGGACACACCAAATTTCTAGTTTTTGTTATTCCACCAAGGTGGAGATCTACAACAATATTAAAATTTGAACAAGTCGATATAACAAACTTTAACATAATTCTAAATATTTTTGGACAAAGAATCAATTTTCAAGGTATTTAATCAAGAAAAGTTTATGAGGTTTTTGTCAAAGATTTACAACTGTCATATAATTTACAAATTAAAGATGGGCACAACGATTTTGACTTTACCGATAAGGAAAAAAGTGAATTGTTTGTTAGCTTGAGTGAGAAGCACTACACTCGTTAGAAAACAACGAGAATTTCAATTTATGCTCCTACATGGAGCGGTTTATACTAAAGAACAGCTCTTAAGGTTTGGTTTTGTGGCAGATAATTTATGCTCATTTTGTCAACAAGAATTTTGTCAACAAGAAACAGAAACATATTCACATTTATTTTTACAGTGCGATAAGATCAAAGAAATTTGGGAATTTATTATTGAACAATATAATAAGGAATGGCAAGACATTTTTGTGGGATTGTCAGGTACTTCAAATAGGATTAAGTATGTGAACACTCTTATAATCTTAGTGAAATATACAATTTTCAAATCCAGAAGTGAGGGTGTGTTACCTTCCAGGGTAAAGATAAGAAAAAATTATCTCAGATTTTATTGAAGAGGAAAAGAAATTGGCAATTAAAGCAGGAAAGTTCGAGAAGCACTTTATGAAATGGGAACATTTAAGCTAGATTATGAGCAACAAGGGATTCTACCCTAACATTCCTTGGGGTTTTTTCTCCTTCGTTTGCAGTGTCATGGTTAGAATGCTTGGATTCCCCTCCCCTCTCATACATACATATTTATATATATAGATATAATTTATTCCTCTTCTTCTTAATTCAGTATTACAGGTGCATTTCCTTTCACAGTATGCATTTAGGCCAGGAAGGCAAGCAGGTGCTATGAAGTGTGTTAAAGTTTGTCTGTGCGTTTGGGTGTATGTGGGTATGAGTGTGTATCAGGTTGTTCGGGTATGTTTGTGTTTGAGGTGATGTTGATGCGTGAGTTGTGTACGTGTGGATGGGGGGGTGGTATGGGGTAGGTAATGGGGAGGACAATTAGAGTAGGCATGGGTAGGTAGTGTTTTTTCACTTTTTTTCTCTTTTTTTTCTTTTGTAGGTTAAGGGGATAGGGCTGGGTTGTGTTTTTTTTTTTAATAGATTCCATTAAAAAAAAAAATCTGTATATTTCATTTACCAAGAAACTGTAACAAATCTTTTTGTACTTTCTATTTCACACATTCCAAATGATTGTGTAATTGTTATCTCCAAAATGAATGTCAACATTTTTTTATTTTGTTTTGTTCTGTTTTTTGTTATCGCTACGGATATGGAATCAAATAAATATTACTGAAAAACAAAAAAGTGTGTGTGTGTGTGTGTGTGTGTGTGTGTGTGTGTGTGTGTGTGTGTGTGTGTGTGTGTGTGTGTGTGTGTGTGTGTGTGTGTGTGTGTGTGTGTGTGATTTTTTTTTACTTGTATTCCTTGGGAAGTTATATTGATGTCTCGTTTATAGTAATGATTGGAAATTATCATTGATCAAGGGTGTCGTAATTGATGTCACAAAACGTATACACAGAAGATAGAAGATAGTAGTCCATGTTCTTACAGAAGATTGACCAAAAAAATATGATTTTAATCACACAATTGCATTTAATGAAGCATTTAGAGTGAAAATGAATACTCTCAAACTAAATCGGGTTTTGTAAAGGCCCACCGTCAAAGGTCAATTCAACCACAGAGACGATGTTAACTAGTCCTGGAATACAGGCACATACTCAAGAACATGAACTGTTAAAGTGCTATAGTGTACATATTGTGAGAGGAAAACAAATGTTGTATTTTTCCACACTCTCATGGCTATTTCCATTGCATTATGGGTGTCATTGGCGCACCCTTTTGTGATTTTAGTCAAAAGAGGGCGTTACTCATCTTGCCATGACAATGGGCTTTTAAGATTGGGGCATAAGACTTGTTCCCAAAATGAGGTAAAAAAACAAGAACAAAATTAACAAGAACAAATTAGGTTATACAGATGGACGGACAACATAGCTACGTAGTAAAACGTAATAGGAATAAATATCAACGGTATGTGACCTTTCTGTTACGGCGTGTATGTACTCATGTATAAATGTTGTGATTATGCGTGTACATTGACTTTCAAAAATAACCCAAAGCTAGGATTTCAAGTTGTCAAAGCGACCCTAAACATGGATTTTACACAAACAAAAGCACAAAAATCAATAATTTTCCAGGTATACCCAAAACGAGGATTTGACACGAACACAAGCACTCCAAGCAAGGGTTCATCTAACAGAAATACCCTCCTGTCAAATTCCCCCAAATTAGGTATTTTGATATGCCAAACGCGGATCCGCGTTTTGCTTTGAAGTTGAAAAACTACCCCATATCCGCGTTTTAGTGTACACGCATGGTTACAACATTTATACACGAGTGCCCCCCCCCCAGGTGAATCACATACGTTTCTAAGTAATCCCTCAGGTCGCAAAATCCTTTTTCCTACAAACCAACTTATCTTGGGTTGTTGTTTTTTCTTGCGGACGAAATATAATTTCGCCTGACGAAATAAACCTCGTCCCCAATCTATGAAAAAATAGGAGAAAGAGAAGAAAACAAACATTAACGATTTGGTTACAGTAAGATTCGAACCAGTGACCTTAATATTTGTAGACTTGCTCTCTTACCACAGATATAGCTTAGATTCAGTGACTGCAACGGCAATACATTTATTTCATTCTTATTGTATGCAGCACATTACAGTACGTGACGTAAATGTAAATGCGCATACGCCATTGTAAAAAGTTCGCAGGAAAAGGAATTTAGCCCCCTCCCCTGGTCACCCGTTCATCCCGACATTTGCTCCGGCGACTGATGCCGTGGTGATAATATCTCAGAGTTGGGGTTAGGGTTGCCATTGGGTTTCCAGTTCAGAATAGGGGTAGGGTTAGGGTTGAGGTCAGGGTTAGTGCATGAAATAACCGTCGCAGCAATTGTCACCGGAGCAAATGTCGGACATTCGTCACCCCATATCCCTTTTTTCAAAATTCAATGCCAGCACGGGTGTATCCCGCCACCTTCCCCCCCCCAAAAAAAAAACGAAAGATAATTCCTTTAACAATTACTATATACTTCTTTTTATAAAGTCTATGTAAGGTTTCTCCATCTCTGGTCCTACTTTCAAAACTCTAGTGGAATATCCCGTTGAAGATAAGACGCCGTGGAATGCCTGTTCGTAATGTTTCCACGTACATTCACTCCGGCCTCCCGCACAACGGTTCGCATAAAATATCCGTCATCCCTCAGTGGATCGAAGCCGACCGTGATGACATAAGCAGGGGAAGTCCGAGAGATCAGTTCTCAGGAGAGGGCGTAACGAGGATCGAGAAATTTGGGCGCCATTTTAGCCCAAACGTCATCATCACCATGATGGGGACCGTCATCGGTGTGTAATAAGTTGGGTCCCGTAACTCCGGCGGTACAATACTGTGATTCACGTACTCGACGTACGCTGATGTCCTCTTGAATGTGGGAAGACGTATGAGTGTTCCGCACATAATGCAGGCTATTTCGGGGACCTGTCCCAAAGTGATGTAACGTGATACCGATGCCGATTGAGGTAAGAGGAATGGGCCCGCCGTTGAGTCCGAAGTCAAATTTGTATTTCTGGTACGATGGTGTGTTCGTGTCGATCATGTGAGAACTCGGGTACATGAGCACTTGCAGTTTTATTTCGGGTAGGGTCGGGTCGTCGTGGACGGCGTGAGTCACGGCGGCACTGAACGAGCCACCGGCGCTGTCGCCGCCGATAGCGATCCGGTTGGGGTCCACACCGTACTCGCGGGCGTGCCTCATGAAAAATTTGGTGGCCCTCACGCTATCTTCGACAGGGGCTGGAAATGGGTGCTGTGGTGTAAGTCGATAGCTGTACATCAGAATAATATGCATAGACCACAACAAACATAAATTAGCACAAGAGGCTATCTGGGTACGAAGAAAACAGAACATTCTAAACATAGGCTACAAAATACATCTTTGCATCAACCAAATCCATTCCATGCCCTCTACGGCAGCTTCCAGCAGCAGTAAAAGGCAGATGTTTGGTGGTTCGTGGTTTGCTAGTCTGAAGAAGCTGCTAGTGTAACATAACTAACTTGTGATTAACACCTTTCACCCTTTTTTAAATTGAATTTTGTCCATCAATCCGTATGAACTTTATTCATTTGTTGTCGCTGGTATAATTTGTTTTCCATGCAGGCCTACAACAATAAGAGCCGTGCACTGACTGCACTTCATCGTAAACAGAAATGAAATATGAAAAGACTGCATGGTTTCAGTGGCATAAATCTGGTCCGAAGGAGGTTGTGCAATTGTGAAAAAAAAACACAAGGAAAATACTGGGAAATTGTGGGAAAATTTTTTAGAAAGGCTTTCTAGAGTGTTTTGCACTGTTTTATGGCACACATTAAGTTTATGTTTTTTAGAAGAGGATTTTCTCACTTTACGGCATGGATCCTATTAGGATCCATGGTTACGGTGAACACTCATCAGCGACCGAATGAAATATAGAAGATGCGTACTTACTCTATAGAAACCAGCACCATGTCGAGTTTCTCGGCAATTGGTCGTGTCATGCTGTCGTACACATCTGCAATATAACGAGCAAAAATGCTGCTTGAATGAAAATACACTCCTTTCTCTAATTTGCTTCCAAAAAGGAACATCTTTTTGTAAAGCAAGAACGTAGTTCAAATGGAGAAGAGGGTGAAGGTGTTCTAGCTATTATAGAAGAACAGTCGTTTGACGTCTTTGGTTATGTCTTTTGATCTTTGACGAATTTAGTATTATACTATACCCATTGGACGTCTCCATGGATCTACGAGATGTTACCCTCAAGATACTGACACACAAACAGTCACACATCAACAAACATAATACCCCACAAGTATGCCTGTGTAAGTGTGTGTGTGAGGGGGGTGGGGGTGTGGGGGTGTCTGTCACAAAATACCATTTTCTTTGGCAGATTCTTTGAGCAAAAATGACTATCATGTTTGTAAGTGTTAAAAGTAATGCTTTGTGATAGGACTGCATGCTTGAACTGTTCAATATATTATTGTAAACGTGTTTTTGAGGGTCAGAGGGGCGTTAAATCTATAACTGTTGAATACCATAAGGGGGCTATTGCTGTTCCAAGTTCATGGCGTTAACGCCTTTTTGGTCTTCAAATGGTACTCAGTAACGGACTCCTGGCCGTATTATAGGACTTACCTATATTTCCCATACACATACCGCCCCCATGTATGAACACGAAACCTGGCTGAAGAACATCATTGTCCATTTCGATTGGCTCATACAAGCGAACGGTCACTCCATCAAATGTGGTGACCCTTGACCTAATGTTTGACCCCCTCACAGTTGTCCATACCGGAAGCGCTACCATGTTCACGAGGAAATTTGCTGTCATGATGTATACATCGCCGTATGGTTTACTGGAAAACAGATATGCAAGTGCTGTCTGGAGGGAGATCAAATGAAATTCCACAGTTTACAATACAGGGAACGCTCATAACGTCGGTGACATTACGAACCGTGAAAATGAGTGGAATATCATGAAATGTTCGAAATTGAGATTTTCACATATTTTCAATGTCAAGACTAGGCCGCATTTTTGTGCAAAATTTCAGATCATAAAACTCCCTAATTATTAAGATATTTATGAAACGAAAATCCACAAATGCCCGAAAAACGCAGTATCCCAATTTTCGGGCTTTACGAACCGGTAACGTTCATGACCCTCGCGTATTCGTTTGTACGCGACGAAGCGTCACAGCTATGTGAAGTGGGCATTACGAACCGGGCAAGCGCTCCCTGTGCGCGGCTTTCCGGTTCGTAAAGCACTCGCTTTGTACACAATACACGTACATTAACAAAGTTGTGGGCCGGTCGAACCGTAACCAATCTGGGGAATGATTTTGTAAGAATTTAACTCAGTTTTATGGAAAATCGAAGATATAGCATGAAAGAGCATCTCCCTTCCATATTACCTTGGAGTTTAGGTGATATTTAACAATGTCTAGCATGTGAATTTTAATGATTGTTACTTGTCGCATCTTTAAACGCGTTTATCTCGGAATTGTGTTTTTACTCTCCGCGCCTCATTTTTAACGGTTCGTAATGTCACCGACGATATTAACTTGATTACTCCATTTACTCTTTATTTGACCAAATTTGAAAGTGATTTTTTTTTGTTGTTCAATTCAACATTCTTATTAAACTATTTTTTTTTAAATTTCAAATTAGACTGTCACATATTTCTTTGAATGCATGAGGTATGGATGAATAAGAACCGACAAGGATAGTACTGTATTGAGTAGGAAGATAAGGAGGGATTATTTAATCCCTGTTTGTTGTCATGGTTGTTGTCATCGTATTTGATCTGTTTAAATTGGCAAACTTGACAAGAGAAGAGTTTTTAGAAATGTGCTGATGTAATCAAACGTTGCTAATAAATTGATATCCGTTGTCATTCATCCAGTCACTGTCAGATATGAAATGTTGATCAATCAAGAATTGTACTAGTAAAAAGGGAAAGGTTTTATGATAAACTACCGGCCAGGGGCGTCGATCTTTTTTTTTCGGATGAGGGCAAAAACTTAGAAAAATGTCAAAAATTTCGCCGCGCTCCGGGCGCAAAATTACAATTTAACAGTTTGCTCGAGGAGCGTGCTGAAAATTTAAAAGTTGTGTATATTTGATTATTTTAATGTTATGTTTTAAAGACACTATATAACACTGTGGAGGACCCGTTTAAAAAATTGTCGAACTTTGCTATCTGACATATCTGACAGTGTTTGAATGGACAAATAAACACCCTAGAACACAAAAGTTTGGACAGTTATGCTGTCACTAGTACAATATGTGCAGATACAAATTGGCACATTAATTTTATATCAGGCGATAGGAAATTCTGCAACACACCAGTCTATGGAGAAAAGCTGGAATGGTCTCTCAATGATTTTCACTTTTTTTAAAGCACTTAATGATTGTTTTACACTGCAATTTTTTTCAGGGCTTCATTTTTAGACTGTATCAAAGACACTAGTAGCATGGGGAATCATGTAGCTCAGATTTTTTAAACTGGAAACATTGTTATGCAATGCCTTTAATGCCTTTGGAGTGCATTGCACTGTTTTTGACCATATTTTGCATTACGTTTTAGGAATTTTTCAAGTTTTCAAAATTATTTGATGCCCCCAATATATTTATTGAGGTGGCGACTGCCTCCTTGCCCCCCCCCCCCCCGGCCTACTGGCATTATCTGGCGGCTTCCTCGAAGAAATATCATCGCTTTAAAGGTGACGAATTCAGTGAAACGTCGTTACATTTATACAAGTAAATCCAGTCTGCGAAATGACTTTATGTTTGCTAAATTATATATAACTGTGATTTTTAAAAACAACAGAGACACCTACGCGTTGTCTGTATCCCTCAAACTTCTGCTAAAACACGTTTAAATCAACACCACTTACCACGATATCTGTTCCTCGTACTCCCATCATTATAAGACGAAAACGCCACGGTTCCGCCATATTGGACGGGACGGGTGTGTACAGCGTATAACACAGGCAACAACCGAGCCCAAACAGCACGGAACCTAGCAATTTGTTCCTCATTTTTGGAGTCGGAAAGAGTTGCATTTCTTGCCAACGTCTCCGATTAATATTGAATGTTGTATTGATTGTGTATACTCGTTTTGATTAAAACTTATCGCGTTCGTGGGTCGTACGATCATACTTCACGAGACTGTTCTGGTTAAAGGTTATCGAACTTTTACTTCATGTTTGGGATATGTTTAATTCGTCATTGAGGAACTATTGAAAGATTTTGGTTACTAAGGAAAACGACATAACCTTATTATGACCTATTCATGTATATATCTATATTTCAGTTCAAATGTGGACAAGTGTGTTTCCTTATTAACCCTGTACCCTATTGTGTGTGTTTTTTTTTATTAATTAATGAAAAATCTCGGGTGGGGGGAGGGACTCTGATCTCCCTGCTGAAGTATAATTCAGATTATGCTATACTGTAAAATAAAGTAGAAAATCTCGGGGTCGACACCTCCCTCCCCCCCCCCAAGATCTTTTATTAATTAATTTGAAAAAAAAGGGACATTCAGAATCTGATATTGGTGTGATATGGCCTTTTGGCATAAAGCTTTCAATTTAAAAAAAAAATCGCCAAAACTACACGTGCGCTTTAAATTTGTAGTAGTAGAAAAAATAAGAATGTCAATAATAATAGTAATAGTAGTAGTAGTAGTAGTAGTAGTAGTAGTAGTAGTAATAATAATAATAATAACAATGATGATGATGATGATGATGATGATAATAATAATGACGAAGACGACGACGACGACGATGAAGATGATGTGGCGGGATCCAAAAATTGAATTGTCAGATCTAGTTGTATTATTTACATCAGTCAAAATGCGTTGTAATGTTAATTTAATACTAGAATGTTTAGAGTGTGACTTTTACAATTATTGTACTCTTATTAGATATGAGCGAAATGATAAATATTAAAGACACATTTTGATATTTTGCAGAGACCCTATTTATTTCTATTACACGAGTAGTTTATTTTGAGTAATGCTTACACTGGCATTGAAATATTCTGCATTACCCTGTTATATTTCCCTGTTTTTTATAAAGTTATTTTATTCATAATTACCTTAAAAACCTATTTTCGCTGACCAAGGTCGCAAAGCCATATTCAAATGTGGGGGGGGGGGGGGGGGCATCACATGCAGGAACCTGCCTGCCAATTTTTTTTTGGTACTTGCCAAATTACTAGCCAAACAACTTCTGACAAGCAGGGGGGGGGGGGAGCGACGACGACCAAAACCATTTTTTACCTGCCAAATTACTAGCCAAACCACAAACACAGACTTATGCACACATGTAAATTCGTGGGGGGAGGGGCATTTGATATTGTGCCCCCCACCTTCAAAATCGTGGGGGAAACATATCCCCCTGTCCCCCTGGATTTGCGCCCCTGTCGTTGACAAACACACACTTGAATAGGCACAAACTCAGACACACAAACGGCCAGTTAATTGATATTTTTGCAGATCAGGACATTATCGGTTGCTGTGACGCCTTCTGGAGACGAGCGTGAGTACAAATCGGTTCAATTGTAGCCGTTATTTTGTTTATTTCCTCGGCGTGAGTTGTATATTGAGGAAGGATGGTAACCGGGGGAGGGGGTAACGGGACGATGTGGAACAAGAATACGAATTTGACATGTACTGTATGATGTGCCGACTCTGTTATCAGTCAAATAGACAAGACGAGCGACAATGATCAGTGATCCGATTTATCTCGTTTCAAACGTCAAGTTTAGTGCGTCACATGTAAGTTCACAGTGAGTTATATATAGCCCTAGACATATCTTTGATAACCTCGTATCGCACTATTTTTTCTTTTATCTCTCAACATATACTTAGTAAATGAAGTGGTATTGATTTGCATTAGGAACAGTTTCAAGGTGTCTTTCGTTATATCGGACAGCCATGTGAACGTAATTATTCGGATGATAGTTTTATGCATTTCATATAATAACGATGGTGGTAAGAATAAGACGAAGAAGAAGAAGAAGCAGAAGCAGAAGCAGAAGCAGAAGAAGAAGACGGAAGGAGGACTTAATAATAATTTCCAAATATTTTATATTTCTGAATTTTTGTTTTGTTTTCAATAATTTGTTTCTATAAAAATTAAATTATGTCAATTTCACTAGAAATTATCAAAAGCACATCTTATATATTATGATAAAGTATCTATATGTTTTGATATTTTGATATAATGTATTTATAATTTATTGTGATTATAAATACTTGTCTTCATTTTATTCACTTAATGTATTGTAGTTTTAAATTATGTAAAGCTTTACCTTGTATTTTGTTATATTTTTGTTATATTTAGAAATGGAAAATAAACTGAATATGAATATGAATATGAATATGAACCATTATCACAATACTCCAATGCCTATGAATTATGCCTATAATAACAATGAGAAGAAAAGGAAGGAGAAGGAGAAAAAGGAGATGGTGGCAACAATACATTCCAAACTTTTCTGAAAACAAAGTGTATATCGTAAATTCCGGTAACTAATCTGGAATTTGCGCCCATTGAAAGCAAATTACCATTTAGTACACGTTTGTGACACTGCATTACATACAGACACACACACACACACACACACACACACACACACACACACACACACACACACACACACACACACACACACACACACACACACACACACACACACACACACACACACACACACACACACACACACACACACACACACACACACACACACACACACACACACACACACACACACACACACACACACACACGACACACACACACACACACACACACTACGACACACACACACACTACACACACACACACACACACACACACACACACACACACACACACACACACACACACACACACACACACACACACACACACACACACACACACACACACACATTTACGGGTTTTCCTTGATAAAAGAGTTTATTAGAAATATTTTTCAATCAGAATGCATCTGAGTAAACACTTGGGTTGTGTTATAATTACGGTAGTCATTTTATTCTTTTTTTGCAATCTATACTTCATGCCATTAGATTTTTTTAGCTTGACAGTGTACTCTCCCCCCCTCCAAAAAAAAAAAATACAAATGTGTACCTCGACTAAAAGAAGTAAAACAAAAAGTAAAAAAAGTTAAAGGTCATGGGGATGTGCAGTCTCACATAGACCACCATCATGGTCAATCAATCAAATTTGAATGTATATATTTTTTAATTCTATGTCCATTATACTAATAACACATATTATTCCGAAAACAGCCATAATATTATTCATCAGATAGGTGTGTCAGTACAACAGTCATATGTTGTTTTGTTCTTGTTCGTATGTATGTTTGTTTGTTTGTTTGTTTGTTTGTTTATTTATTTATTTATTTTTATTTTTTATTTTTATTTTTTTTTGCTTTTGATTGAGGGTGTTTTGTTTTTGTTTTTTTCAGTGGTACTATAGGTTAAACAGAAATTTCATATATTTTGTTTGATGAACGTGATATATCCGTTGTGAATCTCTTTTCCTATCGCAAACTCCAACGGAGTTCTGTTAACCGACAGGATACCGTGGAAGGCGCGTTTGTAATGTTTCCACGTCACTTTCACGCCAGCTTCCCTCAGACGTTTTGCATAAAATATCCCATCATCCCTCAGCGCATCGAACCCACACGTGATGACGTAAGCCCGGGGAAGTCCCGACAGATCGCGTCTCATCAACGGAGAGTGCATGGGGTCGAGGAAACTCGGAGAGAGTCGTGCCCAAATTTCGTCACTGCCATAATCTAAATGTCCACGTGGCTTGTAATAAGTCGGATCTTTTAATTTATCAGGGATCATGGCGTGGTCAACGTATTTGTAAAACTCCGAGGACTTCTTAAAAACAGCTGATGTGTGGTTGCCTGTCATGATATGTGATTTAACATCGGGATCCGTAGTCCCTACGACGTACAAACTCATTGAAATGGCTATCGTAGAAACAGCCAGCGGTCCTGCATTGTCTCCGAAATCGTATTTATACTTCTGATAGGACGGTGTATCGGTGTCAATCATCTGTGACGTCGGGTACATGAGGACTTGGAGCTTGATGTCGGGTAGTTTGTCGTCATCGTGGATGAATTGAGCGACAATGGCTGAGAAAGACCCGCCGGCGCTGTCGCCGCCGATACCGATTCGGCTGGGGTCGACGCCGTAGTTTCGGGCGTTCCTCATGAAAAACTTTGTGGCTTTCAAACAATCGTGAATCCCGGCCGGGTAAGGGTGTTCGGGTGCGAGACGATAGCTATGGGTCAAAGACAGTTAAAACAATGAAATGTAGAATGTGTCTGCCAAATGAAATGCTGTCCTTGATGAAAGTCCTGCAAACAATAATGACTATTTAAAGGCAAGGTTCACCCTGACGGCAAGTTGGTTTTAATAAAAGCAGAACAATGAGAGAAACATGTCATGCATGTAAACGAAGGTTTGTCGAAAATCCATCAGAGAATAACAGAGTTATGGAATTTTGCAGTTTTGAATTTGTGACGTCACATGCGAGCAGCTCCCAATTATGTCATGTGATATAAATTCCATAAAGTGCCGTTTTTTCAGAAATCTGAAAATGATTTTACCTGTGCATTCAATATATTATCAGAAGCATTATTTCATACAGGCTTCTATGAAAAAAAAATCATTAATCATGAACCATTAAAAAATGGCAATTTATGAAATTTATATTACATGACATATGGGGAGCTGCTCGCATATGACGTCACAAACTTGAAACTTTGAAACTTCATAACTCAGTTATTCTTAGGTGGATTTTTGCCAAACTTTCATAAATATGTTTCTCTCATGTTTGTTCTTTTATTAAAACCAACTTGACGTCAGGGTGAACCTTGCCTTTAACACTCCTTATCTTATTATGTTCACCACAATGATAGTCCTAACATTTCGAATAGACTCGTAGCCATAGGACACGATTGCATTGATTCAATGAAAGCTTTAGTGATCACCTGGGTAATAAAAGTGTCGAACAGTCGTACCGAATTTCCGAAAGGACTTACCCAATCAAAATACCATGTATACATGGATAAAATTCAGTTTCAGTGTGCAGAATAGATTCACCTAACATTCAAAATGAAATTTGCTTCTCTCTTTAGACAGACTGACTGCTACTACTGCTTCTACTATACATACTACTTCTTCTACAACTACTACAACTACTATGCTACCACCGTCCAGTACCACCACCTATACTACTTCCACTACTTGTACAAGAACAATTACAATCAAGGGCGCCGGAAGCGGGGGGCAGAGGGTGCACTTGCCCCCCCCCCCAAATAAAATTATGGGGGCAAAACGAGTTTTTGCCCCCCCCCCCCCATGTGACCCCCCCTGAAAGGTAAAAAATAATTAATCAATTACACTATAAAAGACCAAAACGATTCAATAAAGGCAATTTTCTGTATAAAAATTGTCAATTTCTTAACTGAAAAATGCAAAAATTTCGCCCTAACGGGGCACTTTACACTTCCAAGTAATTTAGTTCGTATGGCGGCTCTCGTCCTTCGACGAGTGTGCCCCATGTAACATACCGATAGTAAACCCTTTCATTTCCCCTTTCTTTTAAGTTTTCTAGTAATATAAGGAATATTTTCATTGCTCGAACAATGCGCTCACGTTTAAGCTTTTTGATGAATACATTTCAGACTTAAACCGAATGCGCAAAGTGGATGTGTGGCTCACCAATGCAAAATGATATCTCTATTTTGCTCGCAAGAATAATACATATTGGCTATAAGCGCCATTACTTGTGACATACCTACATGTACGTATACCTTCATGAGAAATGAAAATTTACCGTGATTCTGAGCTCTCGCTCGGGTCGTTCGCGCATATAAATGTGTACAAATAAATGTTTCTGAAAGGATATTGCATGACAAAATAATGTGATGTCTGTCATTTAAATATAGCGTAATACAAAAATTAATTGATTAGACGTGGAAATCTGTATACATTGTGAAGCGCTCGCCCGCTTTGCTCGTACTAAGTAAAACGAATAGTTTTCATAAGTTATTATGTTCAATTCTCTAGAAATTTGTTTTAAAATGCTCTATTATAACGCGACTGCTATACTCTATTTTACGAAAAGTCCCTGTTTATAAAATATACCTTTAAAATATGTGTTTACCATGCCTAGAATCGCGTCTTTTCTATGTCTATTTTCAAAAATTTCCTGCCGTGGGAGGGGGTATCCCCCTCCCACACCCTCCCCCGCTCGGTTGATTCGCTCTCTCGCAAGTATGTCTACCCGATCTCCAGTGAAAATATGTATTTCTCCATGCTACGAAATAAACGTCGTTTGCTTGCGTATTTTCAAAAAGTTCTGTGGGGAGGATACTACCTCGCATAGTATGACTACTAAATTACAGTTGTCACATATCTTCCTCTGTACCGTCTTTTTGAAAACCTGTCTTACACAATCCCCAATATTTCTTGATGTATAATCATGACCTAGAATGCACGCTCTTTTCCGGGTCTTTCCTATGCATATTTTCCAAAAAGTCCAATCGTGGGAGGGGGGATCAGTCACACACTCCAGGTCGCGTCGTTTCCTCGGACAGTATGACTAACCCAATTACAGTATTTCACATACTTCCTTACATCATTTTGAAAAAAAAAATGACTACAATGATTATCCCTATAGTTATTCAGAAGGTGCTACCTTTAAAATATGTATTTACCCTGCCTAGAATCGCGTCTTTTCTATTGCTTATTTTCAAAAAAGTCCTACCGTGCGGAAGGGGTATCCCCCTCCCACACCCTCCCCCGTTCGGTCGCTACGCTCCCTCGCATGTTTCCGTCAAGCCCCCTAGTAGACCCCCTTAAAATTCTGCTCTACAACCGCGCCTGCCCACACCCTCCCCTGCCCCCGCTCGGTCGCTTCGTTCCCTCGCCGAGGAACTCATAGGGCCTATACTGTAAGATAAATGTGCCCCCCATCGAGATTTTGCCCCTCCAAAACTAAAAGTGTTCCGGCGCGCCTGATTACAATAACTACTACTATTACTTCTAGTATTACAAACAACAACCTCAATAACAATAATAACTAGTCGTCTACTACTAGGCCTACTGCTACTACTACTACTACTACTACTACTACTACTACTACTACTACTACTGCTACTTCTACTGCTACTTCTACCACTTCTTCTACTACTGATTACTACTTTGCTACTGGATTCTTCCTGAGAAAATAAACATAGTCAAATATGAATACTCGAGTATATACTCACTCTATGGATACTAAGACCATGTCAAGTTCTTCCGCTATATGTCTTGTCAGTCTATCGTACGCATCTGGAAAGACACAATTTATTATGAAAAAATATTTTCCTACATTTCTGCTAAAAACATTTAAAAATACACCCCCCCCCAAAAAAAAATAATAATAATAATAATAAAGAGTGGGGAAATGGTAGTTTATCTCTTTCTATCCACATTGTTGAACAAGGTAAGAAAACCCGGTTGTATGATGATATAATTTGTCACTTTTATTTTCTTCGTTTCTTCATTTCGCAATTAGGTAATACAATACAAACAAGACAAATACAATATTGAAATTGTGCAATGTAGAATGGAAGAAGATAAAGGCGACATCTCCCCCCCCCCAAAAAAAATGCCTGTGTCACTGACACTATAACAAAATGACCGTATGTGAATTCAAAACATCCCTGGGGCTCGGAACTACCTCTCAGCCCCCCCCCCCCGTACTTTTGGCATCATAGTCCCACTTTTGTGAACATTTTCCGTTGGTGGAAATTACTTGGAGATGTCGGACGTGTATTTCTGAGAAAAACGTAAAGTATTGTTCAATCGCTTCTTCAGAACAGGGATTGAAGAAAACTACAATATATTAAACTTATTTAACCCTAATAAAAGTTGAAAGTGTCAGAGAATTTATGTTGCAGAGCAGATTTTGTTTTGTTTTTTATTTCCATGAAAATGTCCGAAATTTGTGAAAGTTGTACGATTTTTGTGAAATTTCCCGACGTTTTTGAAAATTACCGTAAAATGTCACCATATTTCTAAACTTTAAATCATGGTTATATCAAATCTTCTAATTCTGGCCCGTATGACTATAGCGAACTTTTTGAATAGACCTACTATACGAACCATGAAATCTCTGACTAGTGGCTGGACCCCTAAACTTACACGAACTCCCAAGAGCCATGCCGCCTCCGTGGATGAAGACGAACCCGGGTTGAAGGGCGTCGTCTTTCGTCGTGATCGGCTCGTAGAGGCGAACGACGACGCCGTCGAAAGTCGTGACTCTAGATTTGATGTTCGATCCCCGAACGTCACTGAGCGGGGGAATGGCTACCATATCGAGGAGGAAGCGAGTGGTCTTGAAATAAACGTCTCCGAAAGGGTCGTGGGATACAGTTAGATACAAAAACGTCGACTGCAGGAAAAGATTATAATAAACAAAGAAAAAAAAGAGGAGGAGGAGGAGAAGAAGGAAGAAGCATAAAATTATTTCTATGATAATGAAACTAACGATAAAGGCTGAATTATCATTATTCTACAATAGCAGTAGTTGTAGTATAATGTGGTACACGACAAAATTGGAAACAGTATGAAGCGTGGTGTTGTTGGTGTTAGTAGAAGTAGCAGAAGCAGCACTAGCAGGAGAAGTAATACCAGCAGCAGTAGTAGTAGTAGTAGTAGTAGTAGTAGTAGTAGTAGTAGTAGTAGTAGTAGTAGTAGTAGTAATCATCTTAGTAGTAGGCCCCGGTAGTAGTAGTATTAGGAGGACGAGGAGTAGAAGTAGTAGCAGTAGTAGTAGTAGTGGTGGTAGTAGTAATAGTAATAGTAGCAGTAGTAGTAGTAGTGGTGGTAGTAGTAATAGTAGTAGTTGTAGTAGTAGTAGTAGTAGTAGTAGTAGTAGTAGTAGTAGTAGTAGTAGTAATCATCTTAGCAGTAGGCCCAAGAAGTAGTAGTAGTAGTAGGAGGAGGAGGAGGAGTAGAAGAAGAAGAAGTAGTAGTAGTAGTAGTAGTAGTAGTAGTAGTAGTAGTAGTAGTAGTAGTAGCAATAACTGTACTAGAAGGAGAACGTCGTGATAATGGATGCAGCAGAAGAGATGGTGGTGATGGTGGTAGTCGTAGTAGTAATAGTAGTAGCTGTATTAGTAGCAGTAGTAGTAGTAATAGTAATAGTAGTAGTAGTAGTAGTAGTAGTAGTAGTAGTAGTAGTAGTAGTAGTAGTAGTAGCGGTATTAGTAGTAGTAGTAGTAGTAGTAGTAGTAGTAGTAGTAGTAGTAGTAGTAGTAGTAGTAGTAGAAGTAGTCGTAGTAGTCATAGTAGTAGTAGTGGTGGTGGTAGTAGTAATAGTAGTAGTTGTAGTCGTAGTAGTAGTAGTAGTAGTAGTAGTAGTAGTAGAAGTAGTAGCAGTAGTAGTAGTAGTACTAGTAGTAGTAGAAGTAGTAGTAGTAGTAGTAGTAGTAGTAGTAGTAGTAGTAGTAGTAGCAGTAGTAGTAGTAGGAGTAGTAGTAGTAGTAGTAGTAGTAGTAGTAGTAGAAGTAGTAGTGGTAGTAGTAGTAGTAGTAGTCGTAGTAGTAGTAGCAGTAGTAGTAGTAGTAGGGGTGGGCAAATGACAAATTTTTTTTTAAACAAGTGGATTCTATGGCCATTTTGGCTGCTGATCACAAATCCGACAATTATTTTGACCTACAATTGAG
>JZLH01S0547647.1:2500-11431 GCA_001188425.1 Eucidaris tribuloides
ATGAAGGTACATGATATCAAAATACAGCCCAAGTTCGGTGTTATATGAGTGTATTGGAGTGTATAGGTCAAAGGTCAAAGGTCATAGCTCAATAAATGCGAGAACAGGTTAATCTAAATGTCTGGAAGCCAGACTAGGGCATATGTAGCTTTGCTCGTAAACTGTTTTATATTAATGCAAATTCTTTGCATACTATTCTGACAAAGGTTGCTCTTAACAACCTGACAGCTTGCTGGAGGCTTGCCAGATATATCATCAACTAATGTATGCAATGGCATTTTTGGTATGGAAAATTTATTCATAAGAACAGGTGAGAAAAATAAATCTGCACAAGGTTTCAGAAAAGAAAACATCCATAAATTAAAAAGAATTATTTTGAAAAAAGTATGTTGGCTACCATATCAGAAATCTAATCACTTACGGGGAAATATAGGGGCATAATTGATTTGATTATCAGGCCTGTTGTGTAGCTTGATTGGTTTTCCACAAAATATTTTTTCGCGTGAAATGTCCTGATTTTTTACACACTTTTCAAAATTCAGGGGTCAGGATAGTTTTTTTTTGCATAATTCTCCTGTTTATGTACATGTATTTGTAAGGAAAATACAATTATAATAAGCTTATAGCTAATTAATTTTTTCAAAAAATGAGGGGAAATTCAGCCCGCTATCTTCTCCCATCAGATTTTAGAGTGGACCAAAATATGTATCACTCTGAAAAGAGGCTTTTTGGGTGTATTATTTGTCAAAGAAAAATTTCTATGGGTTTCCACATGTAAAGTCTGCAGTAAACTGAAGCAAATGGCGTTTCGGTTAAAAGACTTTACTTAAGTTTACTTTGACATATTGAATTTGAACAAAAACAAGGAATATATTCTAATTTTGTAGATACTTCACATTTTTCAAAGTAGGTGGAGAAAATTATTGTCACCCCCAAACTGCTATTTTTTGGCAAAAAAATGAGCACAAATTTGATTTTTTTTTCAAAAACGGTGAGATATACAGGGTTCTAGGTTGCAAAAACTGAAAATAGAGATACTTTTACCCAAGAAAAGACCTATATTCATTGATGAAAAGGTAATTTTCCACACTTAATATGTTTACATACATTTTCAGTGAAATGGTGGTCAAATCTTGATCTTGTCATACATAGTATCAAAATACAATTTGATTTTGGATAATGTACACTTCTGTCAAAGGTCAAAGCTCATAGCTCATTAAATATGTAAGAATAGCTAATTACAAGTTCCATTCAATGACTTTAGTAATTTTAGACAGATTTTGATCTTCAAGTATGTATGCCCAAGGGCAAAGTTCACACTTCATTAAATCTGCATATGTTTGCTATATGTACCCGGCGAGGGGATGCTACGCTTTGCGTTGTCCTTGTTAATGTTTTTTTCCATTATCAAGAAAAATGATAATAATTAAAACGCTTAGAAAAATGACAAAACACCGAAGTCAGAGTGCATTTGTTCTATACAGGTTTCATTCTCTGTCAGGATGGATGTTCCCTCCTAATCCTACTGTTACTACTTATAATAATAATAATAATAATAATAATAATAATAATAATAATAATGATAATAATAATAATCAAAAATAATAATAACTCATGAGGGAAATACCTCCTTTAAGCATAAAACCCGCAGAATGATTCTTTTTTACCTATCGACATCCGAGATTGTGGCCAGCCTAAGTAAACAAAAGCACTGAGCACTAATCCCCTATACCAGCCAAGCGACCTTGACAGGGTGACAGATGAGATTGACAGACGGAGAGAGTATGTAAGATTGAAGAGTGAAAATGTTATTATATCGCCAATTCTGGGTCATTTTCCTTCGTTCGAAGTTTAATTTGGGTCTTCATATACCATATGAGTACTTTCTGGACATTTTAACATCTTAAAACAAATGAAATACATAGTTCCTACTTTCCATTTCTTTTCAGGCACTACTATGGTTAGTGTCTGTTTACACTATTACGTAAGATGATAAGGATTGCTGGTGATATCCAAAGCCACCGCCTCGAAGATTGAAGAGTGAAAAATATTGTTATATCTCAAATTCTGGGTCATTTTCCTTCGATCGAATTTTAAAATCTTAAAACAAATGTAATACATAATTCCTACTTCCCATTTCCTTTCAGGCAGTGCTGCGCTAAGAGTCTGTTTACACTATTACGTAAGATAATGAGGATCGCAGGTGCAATCCAATACCACCTCCTCTCAAGCAATGGTGATAGTCACTGACTTTAAACGTGTCATTCGGATAGCGGGTGGGGGTACCCCACCTTCTACCTCTATTGATAAGACGTACAGATTGCATAGGATCATGCGTTAAAAAGTGGTGTGGTAGTTTTTAAACGTAGCTTTCCCGTAATAATAATAATAATAAAAAAAAAATAATAATAATAATAATAATAATAATAATAATAATAATTTGATTTGTTATATAATTTCTGATGTTAGCGTGCCTCGGGTGACTCCATCTCTTAATTTTTTCATACCGCATTTTGATTTGCGTTAATCTTTAGTTGTATAATTGCTTTTAAATTCAATTGGAGGTGGAGTCGGCCCTGGCACGTTGACATCGTTACGTATGGTAAATTTGCATGTGTGGTATATAAAGTATGCATGCCCTGGTTATATCAATGTATTTATTTCAAAACATATTATGCAGCCACATGAATTGGGAAAGATGACCCTTGGTCAGAGTTATTCAGTTAATCTTTTTCTTTCCCCGGCGTTCATGTGGCTGTTTTCAATAATTTCAATATTCACCATGCTTTGTATAATTTGATAATGCTTATATCGTTGTATATGTTTCGATGTATTTTTTGATTTGCCGAATAAATAATAATAATAATAATAATAATAATAATAATAATAATAAAAATAATAATAAACCATGCTTATAAAGCGCATAACACATTGCTGGGCATGTCTCTATGCGCTATAAGAAAATAGAAAAAAGGGATGAGAGAGGTACTGTATACGGTTCAAGATATATGAGGCGATTTTAAACAGGTATCTTTTCAAAGCAGTCTTAATATGATTTATTGTATTTATACCCCTAAGAGAATCTGGGAGGTTGTTCCATAAAATTGGAGCAGCATGAGCAAAACTACGTTCACCATATGTTCACCATACTTATAGGCTTCCTCCTCCACCACCACTACAACTTCTACTATTACTACTTGTACTATTACTTCTAACATCTACTACTGCTACTACTACTACTACTACTACTACTACTACTACTACTACTACTACTACTTCTACTACCACTACTATTACTACTACTACTACTACTACTACTACTACTACTACTAATATTAATAATATTACTATTACTTATGCTATCACTACTAATTATTCTACTACTACTCCTACTACTACTACAATTGCTACCAATACTACTACTTGTACTACTACTACTACTACAATTACTACCAATACTACTACTTGTACTACTACTACCACTACTACTTCTACTACTACTACTACTACTACTACTGCTACTACTACTACTACTACTACTACTACTACTACTACTACTACTACTACTACTACTATTACTTGTACTACTACTACCACTGCCACTACTACTACTACTACTACTACTACTACTACTTCTGCAGCTGCTACCACCACGAGCATGACTATAACCCGTCTCGTTTTATCCCAATAATGATAATCATCACTAAAATCATGATCATAGAAATCATGATTGTAAAAATTATGATCACAGTAATATAACGATAAAACTAATAATCGTTTTCATCATCAAATTCCTCAATATTTCTCCGACAACTACTGCTACATTACTTCAAAAAGAGAGTAACAACCACATTTCAATAAAATAAAAAGAAATTCACAATAATAATAATAATAATAATAATAATAATAATAATAATAACAATAATAACAACAACAATAATAATAATAATAATAATAATAATAATAATAATAATAATAACAATAATAACAACAATAATAATAATAATAATAATGATAATAATAATAATAATAATAATAATAATAATAATAATAACAGTAATTATAATAGTAATAACAATAATAACAATAATGATAACAATTGTAAATATAATAGATGTTATTATTATTATTACAATTATCATTATTGTTTTTTCATTATCAAGAAAATTGATAATTAAAACGCTATGAAAAATGGCATACCACCGAAGTCAGAGTGCATTTTTTCATACTTTGTCAGGACGGATGTTCCCTCCTCCTCGCCTCCTACTGTTACTACTTAGTAGTAGGCTTCCTCCTCCACCACTTCTTTATACTACTTCTACTGCTGCTGCTGCTACTACTACTACTTCTACTGCTGCTGCTGCTACTACTACTACTACTACTACTTGTACTACTAACATGTACTACTGCTACTTCTACTACTATTTCTGCTAATACTACTACTACTTCTAATACTACTTCTACTACTACTACTACTACTACTACTACTACTACTACTACTTCTTCTACTACTACCACTACTTCTACTAGTACCACCAGCATGACTATTACTCGTCTCAGTTTGCTCCAATGTTAATCACCATTAACATCATGATAATAGAAATCGTGATTATAAAAATCATGATCACAATAATATAACGATAAAACTAATAATTATTACAATCATCAAATTCCTCAATACTTCTCCGATAACTAATGCTACATTACTTCTAAAATAGAGTGACAATCACCTTTCAATAGAATAAAGAAGGAATGACTTCAAGTTATTCACAATAATAATAATAATAATAATAATAACAATAATAATAATAATAATAATAATAATAATAATAATAATAATAATAATAATAATAATAATATTATTATTATTATTATTATTATGTGATAATAATAATAATAATGATAATAATAATAATAATAATAATAATGTGATAATAGTAATAATAATGATTGGTATTGGTATTGGTATTTATTTCCGTAGGTATCAAAACAAATTAAAAATATACGGCTGGATAGCCTCATTCAGCGTAGCAAAAACGCTGTTTTTCAAAAGGGTCCATTTATATATTCAAAATCGAATTTAAACTAAGAAATCGTTTAAAATGCAATCGTTAAAAGGTATATACAATGAAAGAAACTAACAAACTTAACCATAAACTATAATAAATTGAAGTGAATGTCTCGTTACATAAATACCTACACAATAAATCAAATTAACCTAAAACAAGGAAGTAAACACAGTAATGTATAATATTTACAATTAAAGCCAAAGTTTAGTTTTGGGAATTCTTTGTTACTCGAAAGCTTCACGCCCCAAAGTCACAACCCCGCAATAATAGATTCTGAATGTCCTCACTTTTTTTTTTTATTATATATATATATATAACTATATTAACTATATATATATAACTATATTAACTATATTAACTATACCTTATATTATAGCATCAAAGGGGTTAAAAAGGCTGGTTAAGGTTACACTGTGTCTATACCTCATTGAAAGAAACAGGACTCTGTTCTTTCAGATGAGGTATAGCTCATATAACCTGTTTTAACCCTTTGGATGCTATAATGGCAAAATATAGCATATTTATAATAAAAAAACTAAAGACAAAAAGAAGGTTATAGTGAAGTTATACCTCATCTGAAAGAGCAGAGTCTGCTCTTTCAGATGAGGCACAACACATGCAACCTTAAAGCCTTTTTAACCCTTTGGATGCTATAATATAAAATATAGTCGAAAATCTCGGGGGTCCCCCCGAGATTTTTCATTAACTAATAAAAAAAAACCCAAAGACACTCAGAATCCACCACTGCAGGGCCACGACCTTGGGGCACAAAGCCCTAAAATAACAAAAAATCCCCAAAACCAAACTTGGGCTTTAAAATTACAAAAATAGACGTATGAACGAAAAGTACAATTTTTAGCTGTATACATGTCTTGAAGTCACCTACAAGAACAGCTTACTCAATATAAATAAAATAAATTCGAAATGAATTAGGAGTGAACAAATCATTTCTGTGTTCTATTCTACATATATGGCAAAATTTGTTCGTTTAGGTGCACTTTGAATGCATTTAAACTGGGGGCTTTTTTGGTATTCAATGGTAGTTCATTGAAACTTGTACTACCTCTGTAAGAAACTGTTCGTTTACAATAATTACTCCTTGGTTTTGGAATACAAAGATTATATTCAGAACGCAATAAATATACAGTTTCCTTGACCTTAAAAAAATCACTTACGTAAGATGGAGTAAGACTATTTAAAGCCTTATAGACCAATTGCAGAAGATGTTTTGTTCTTCTAGTAGCGAGAGAATCCCAGTCAAGAATCTTATGTAGTTCTTCACTTGATATATGAGAACGTGGATCAATATTTAAAATAATACGGCTCGCTCGATTTTGCAGTTTTTGTATCATATATGTCTGACTCTTTTTACCAGAGTCCCACACTATATCTCCATAATCTAATTGTGGAAGTATGGAGGAGTTATATATTAAATTCAGATTTCGTCTATCAACAATGCAACCGATTCTCCCCATAAAGCTGATCATTTTACTTACTTTGTTGCAAACACTATTAACTTGTGTATTCCAATTCAGTTCTTCATCAACATTAATACCTAGATACTTCACACAATGAACCTGGTCAAGGATTCTTGAATTAACATTTAAAGATAGTAGATCTCATTTGCAACCCTCCCATAACACAGCAAAACATTATTCATGCCCTTAAGATATTTAAAAAGTACTTGCCTGTGAAATCTGAAGATCAGAAATCGCCTAGATTTCAAAAAATGCAAAAGAAACCAATAGTTGTGTAGTGTATGTTCTAGGCACACTGTTCCAAATCTCACTGTATTTCATGGATCTACAGTATAGGTCCATGGGTATAAGGCTGATTACAGTAGTTATGTAATACCACAGATGGTACTGTGGAAAGGAATGCAAGGTCATCTGCGTGTACACTGTACAGGACAAGTGTATTATACCATGGAGGTAAAAGAGACCTACATGCACTGTCTAAAAACAGACTAGTACCACTTGTCAAATTTGTGGAACAGTATCCACAAAATCAAATCCAAGTCAAATGTTTACTATAATTCCACTAAAACTGCATTTCTAGCTCCTACACTTTGCTGAAGGTTCTTAAATGAGATTTTCTTCTATATACCAGTGCTTTTGCACAATGTTGAATTTTAGGCGTGCAAAAGAGATCCACTGGCTTTAAATTGACAAAGTTACGCCACTGACGATTTTACCCGGGCGCCGCCTCTGATTTTAACAGTAACACCCGGGGTGTGGTCCTCTATTAACACTGAATGGTGTTATTTTTAACACCTTACCTTTTACAATGTGTAACTTACCCATAACGAATTTACCATTTCCATAAATGTGACGCCTCGAGGAAAGGCAACTAAAATGATAAACACCATTTCAGTGTTAAATAGTTACTTCCATTTTTGTGCATTTTAATGATCACTCATGAGTGGCCTTTTGTCATTTCACTCTTCACAATGCAGGTATATCGTGTTGGCACAATTCCTGAAAAGAGCGGGTTCGCTCGTGAAGAGAGGTTTAATTGTTAATATCATCAAACTATCGGCGTTTCCCCGGCTGGCATTAAAGTTAACCTTTGATGTGAACTGAAAGCGGACCTAGACATTTTCAAACAGTCATCGGCAATTTCCATCTCTGTTTCACCTTAGTTGTCTTCAAAGAAGGGAACGGCGATAGCTCTATACCCCGTTTAAATGCCGCCCGGAAAAAGAATAGCCTGCAAATAGAGATGATAGCTGCGCGCGGAACGCACAATAGCATAACCTTTCTAATTATATCACGAAAATGGGGTAATTGAATCCTCGCTTTTTCTCGCCTTTGTTGTGCAGTTTAACAAAAGGCAGCCGTGGCTACACGTGTACTTCTTTTGTTGATTTATTTTTAGCCGACCAGACTCAAGACTTCGACCTGAAAACGCCGTTTTATCGTCGTTTGCCACGTACATCACATAACATGACGTTTACTAACCATTCCACGAAGTTCTTTATCAATCGGTGACAAACGTTTTAATGTTTTAGCCCCCAAATTCTGGAATAATCTCCCACTCACAATAAGAGAACACCCAACACTTGACATTTTCAAAAAAGCATCTATCTCTTTTCACTGTAAGTTTTGTTATACCGTATATGTATATTTAATTCTATGTAAGCGGTATGGATTTTGTGTATAGCGCACCTAAATACTCGTTGTTGTTGTTATTATTATTATTATTATTATTATTATTATTATTATTATTATTATTATTATTATTATTATTATTATTATTATTATTATTATTATTATTATTATTATTATTATTATTATTATTGTCATCATCTATTATTATTATTATCTATTATTATTATTATTATCTATTATTATTATTACTATTATCATTATTATTATTTTTATTATTATTATCATCATTATTATCATTATTGTATTGGTATTGGTATTTATTTCCGTAGGTATCAAAACAAATTAAAAATATACGGCTGGATAGCCTTATTCAGCGTAGCAAAAACGCTGTTTTTCAAGAGGGTCCATTTATATATTCAGAATCGAGTTTAAACTAAGAAATCGTTTAAAATGAAATCGTTAAAGGTATATACAATGAAAGAAACTAACAAACTTAACCATAAACTATAATAAATTGAAGTGAATGTGTCGTTACATAAATACCTACACAATAAATCAAATTAACCTAAAACAAGGAAGTAAACACAGTAATGTATAATATTTACAATTAAAATTACAAAAATAGACGTATGAACGAAAAGTACATTTTTTAGCTATGTACATGTCTTGAAGTCACCTAGAAAAACAGCTTACTCAATATAAATCAAATAAATTCGAAATGAATTAGGAGTGAACAAATCATTTCTGTGTTC
>JZLH01S0547647.1:30641-44991 GCA_001188425.1 Eucidaris tribuloides
CAGTAATCAATAATTGTGTCTTATTATGTAACTGCTACTAAGTAGTCTAATTATTGTATAACAATTGTGTATTTTTGTGCTTATGATTCTGTACATTGTACGAGTAATTTGTGGAAATGTCAAATAAAATAAATCAAATCAATCAAATCAAATCAAACCAAACCATATAACACAAATTTTTGTGTTTCTCAAACATAGTTCAAAACAAAAAATCTTTGTTCCAGTACAATATTTTGAAATCAACGAAGTTGAGACAGACACTGTTCCCTTACCGGTTATTTCTCAATTATACAAAAGACTGTACCATTTTCTACTAAACTTTCGGAAGAAAGGCGCTATGCACACCAGTATAAAAGGGGTTTGGAATGCTACGTACTAGATTGAGTGAGTGAGTGATTAATGGATATTTATATTTATTTTTTTATTTATTTATTTATTTATTTATTTATTTGATTATTTATTTATTTATTTAATTATTTATTTATTTATTTAATTATTTATTTATGTATTTATTCATTTATTTATCTATTTATTCGTTCCTGGATTGAGTTGATTGATTTATTAATCATGTTAATTGAACGATTGATTAGTCTATTTGACTGCTTAATTTACTAATCGATTGTTTGATTTGATTTTATTGATTGAATGATAATCGGTTGATTAATTGCGTGATTGACTAAATGGTTGATTGGTTGATTGTTTTTGTAGATCATTTTAAGCATTATTTCACTCACAGTGTGGAAAGTACATGACACGAAAGATAAGAAGATAAAACTTCAGTTTTCAATAAGTACAGACTTTAACATGACGGATAGACGCCATGCATTTCTAACAGTCGTAAAAAATAATTTCATTTCCTTCAGGAGTGGATGCTTTTGACCGGAAAATATAAATGAATGAGACATATTTGTCAACACGCGTCAATCTGATTGTTAAAAATATTTGATTATTTGTCGTAGAATTGACCACAAATAGGACATATGCGTCAATGCAGTTTACAGTTGTTGTCCAAGCAGATACTATTGATGGTCACAAGATATAAAGATACCCTTTTTCGCGTGATGTAAACATACAATTATCAGCCAACATGGGGATCATAATATCTTTCTATCCATGTATCTGTCTATTCACCCTTTTCTTGTCTATCTCTCTTTCCTATCTATCTATCTATCTATCTATCTATCTATCTATCTATCTATCTATCTATCTATCTATCTATCTATCTATATATCTATCTACCTACATATCTTTGTTTGTCTATCTATACAGGGAGTTGAATAAGTAACGCCGTTAAATAAGGATAATGTAGTTTCAAAATAAAAGGTCATTTATAGCCCTGAAAATGAACAGTCATTGGTCACACTCGTCATCAGTGGCCATGTTGCAAAACTACATCTGATCATGGCCAGTCGGATATAAAAACTATCTATCTATCTATCTATCTATCTATCTATCTATCTATCTATCTATCTATCTATCTATCTATCTATCTATCTATCTATCTATCTATCTATACACAGCAATGGAACTTTAATATTACCAACAATTTCAATTCAATTACGTGTCTTGCGTCGAAAGAAAACGATCATAAATTGGAACATACGTTTTTATTTATTCGATTAAAATCCTTCTGCATAGATCTGAATAAGTTTGGATGAATACTCAATTTCTATCTGCACCTGAATACGTCAAAATCAGGAATATGTTTGAACGTTGCTAAGCTGATGGAATTCCATTTTTGTCAATTGTCATGTGAAAAATGTGCTCGGATGGCAGTTGGAGTAGCCAACTGACGGTGCAGTAATGTACTTCTGATATGAAAATGCTACCTCATTGGCGTAGCCAGGATTTTTCAACGGGGGAAGGAGTGGACAAAAATATATATTTTTTTCTGGAACGATGCAAAATTATAAGAATGTAATGTAGTAGGTTGTATATACCTCCTGTAAACCTGTTGACCACTCTTTTTGATTTTTTTGTTAGATTTGCCGATGACAAGGGGGCCATGGCCTCCGTCGCCCCCCGGATACGTCTATGTACTGACTGACAGATCATGTCATTTTTCAGTAAGAGCAGAATTTTTTATTTTTGTCTTCAGGGCCTGGCACGGCGCTTTTCGTGCTGCAATCAATGAACCTCACTATTTACATATATCTTAGCCAACCCGATCTATACATCAGTCAAACACATTCAGAAATCCAAGCTTTGATGTTACAATGCCATGAGGGATTTTGTAACATACTCTTCCATATTCTGAGAAAACTAAATCGTATAGAACAGTAAGACGTAGACGCATTTTGTCTTTTATTTTCTAGAGTCAAACATTTTCAGATGAGGATGAAAAAATATGTATCAGTATTTAAGTGTGAATCTATAATATCTCTAAATCAAACAAAAATATTTCGATGAAAATGTAGTGGAATATAATAAGGAAATGGAATTTTTAGCGATGTCATTGTATTTTAATATCCTTTTCTGGTAAAACTTTGCACCTTTGAACAATTGCTAGCAATTGGGCATAACAAATAAACAAAACGACGGAGCTCTCGTGATATAGTTTAAAAAAATCTAAACAGCATAGGTCAATTAATGCATCGGTTGATGTGAAAAGTACGTCCCTTTAAACATGACTTTTTAAAACTTATTTATCTTTAGGTCTACGAAAATGTCGTGAATTCTTTGAGTAAGTTACTACCGAAGTTATTTTAACATGAACATGTTTACGCTCGCTCATAGAAATGCGTTAAGTTATAGGTTAGGAGTTTGGTTTAACGGCCTTGAATATAAATGTAAATAACTTCACGGTCATTTTGTGATTCAATTTGAGAACACTTTTAAGAATGACATTTGAGTTAATTGAAGGTTTTATTGACAGGTTCCTTCCATGATAGATGGAGATAATTTCATTTTACATCACCACTCGCGAAAACGCGTAAAAAGCTTTTAAAATATGCTATATTTCTTTCATGTTGTTATTAAACACGGTGCCAATATTGTATTCAAAATATCAATTTAGACCCTGAGAGCTACTTAGAAATCCCTCGACATGTTATTCGCGAAAGCAATTACCTTTAATCCTTTCCATCCGGACAAAAAATATGAAATCAAATTAATAAAAAAAGATATGTATTTCGATAAAACAATGAAAATATCTTTATGTCCTTTTTCTCATTTATTCTCCCTGTCCATTTAAGCTAACTGATAACAGTGAATTTGGAATTTACGTCTTCCAACAGTTTGAGAAAGACTTAAAAGTTGTAACTTTTAAATAGGGAAAGTTGGAAGTTGCAGCGACCAAATAAGTCCAAATTTGAAGTGAAGTGAATAATCGATTTTCAAATTTGGGTTCACTTTTCGATGTAAATTGGCACAAGTCACAGTTTACCACGTGACCTCGACAGAAACGAGAAGTGCTTTTCAGTAACTATAGATGTGAAATACAAATACTGGGGAATATTGAGAATAATGAGTTTGTCTGCATGCCTAAAGCGATTTACGGTAGTTTTTTTCCAATCAAGTTTGACGTGATGAGGAAAAAAATAAACACCATATAAAGTTGTATGTATAGAGCCATCTGTATTACAATGCTTTGATAACATATGACACGGACTGTAAAAAAAAAGGTGACTTTAACACATATTTACATGTCACGTAACAGACAAATACATATACATATACATACATACAAACACACATTATACACACATATACAGACACAGACACACATAGACACACAGACAGGCACATACAAACAGACAGACAGACAGACACAGACACACACAAACCCACCTACCCACATACACACACATACACCATCTACACCATCACACACACACACACACACACACACACACACACACACACACACACACACACACACACACACACACACACACACACACACACACACACACACACACACACACACACACACACACACACACACACACACACACACACACACACACACACACACACACACACACACACACACACACACACACACACACACACACACACACACACATACACACACACACACACACACACACATACACACATACACACAACGCAGAATAACTTCTCCTTTATCACATTAATGTGTCACATTATATCCTTGTAGCCCATCAAGTGGTGTATAGTTTTCCCCTTGAATCTTGCATCCTATACATATAGTACTTGAACCCCTCTTTTCTGAAATGTCGCCATATACCTTTACGGGCAATTGATATAAATGTCTATGGAACATGCATGTGCATATTCTTCAAATGATATTTGCCTTAGGAATTAATGTGCAGTTAAAGCGAAAATACGATAAATTATCACAAAATTTAAAGGCACTTTTTGTCATTGTGGAAGCACCATTTAAAAAACGTCAAACTTTGACATCTGACCTACATGATAGTGTTTAAATGGACAAATAAACACCCTAGAAAGCAACAATTTAGACAGTTATGCTGTCACCAGCAAAATATAGACAGATGAATATCACGAAATGACTTAATCTCCGGTGGAGGAAAAGTCTATGATACATCAATCTATGTGGGAAACTGGAATGGTTGCTCATTGAATTTCACTTTATAAAAGCACTTAATAATCGTTTTGAAGTACTTATTTTCCAGAGCTTCATTCTTGACCTTATCAGAAACACACATATCATGAAGCATTACGAAGCTCAGAATTTTTTTAACTTAAACTAAGCATCGTTAAATTTTGCCTTTTATTTAATCATTGATGAAAAATCAGCTGGTAACTGGCTGGAAGCTACGGAGTCCATGAAGTGACATTTGGGGAATTCAGTTTCATCTGGTTCTTCTTCACGATAAGGTAACAATGGAACGAGATGAAAACATTCTCAATGGCACTTTTCGCAGTCCACAGGATACGTGCCTCAAAGAATGGTATATCTTTGGATATTTTTTCTTGATAACATTGGGCATTCTCAGATTCGTCTTAATTTAAATAAAATGCTACTGGTATTAATAGACTACATTATAATTTGGCAAAGTTTTACCCCCATTTCTCTCTTTTCAGTTCTGCGTCGCAACATTAAGAGCATCGGTGAAACACTAGGACAAATACTAGTAGTAGTAGTAGTAGTAGTAGTAGTAGTAGTAGTAGTAGTAGTAGTAGTAGTAGTAGTAGTAGTACTACTACTACTACTACTACTACGACGACGACGACGACGACGACTACTACTACTACCACTACTACCACTACGACTACAACTACTACTATTACTACAATTGCTACTACCACTACTACCACTACTACTGCTACTACTACGACTACTACTACTACTACTACTACTACTACTACTACTAGGACCGCTACTACGACTACTACTACTTCTACTGCTGCTACTAATACTACCACTACTACCACTACTACTACCACTACTACGACTACTACGACTACTACTACTACTACTACTACTACTACTACTTCTACTACTACTACTACGACTACTACGACTACTACTACTACTACTACTAAAAATAATGGTCCATTCCTATATATCGCATATCACTTGATAAGACGGTTTTCCCATGGGCTTGCATTTTGTTACGTCTGCGTGGTCACTGCGATACAATTCTAACCTGCGCAAAGATGATAATAATAACGATAATACAGATATTTATAACACACAAACATATCCATCCTCAGGATGCTCAGGGCGCTTAGGCCTACAGTTAGTCATCTTGTTTAACAAAATAAGATGTGTCTTCAGATTATTCTTAAATTTGTCAACAAAGATGTGCACCATTTCTACTACCTGGGAAATATTCCTAGTTGAGCTGCCGCAGGGAGGCGCATCAAGTTAGACAAACCAAGTCGTTATCACCCTACGAAATACCCATTTATACCCCTGGCTGGAGAGAGGTGACACAGATGCAATGTCTTACACATGGACACAAACATGACAAACGCCGCAAAAGGATTTAAACTAGTATTCTTGTAATCGGGAAGCCACGGCTTTACCCAATAAGCCACAACTCCTCCACAAAAATGTGAATATACTGCACTGATAAAATTACGATTACAGTCAAGTTAGATTCAAATACGCACGACGACATCCAAAAGTTTTAATAAACAGTCATTTTAATACCATTTCAATGTTGACCTATTCAACATCACGCGCAGACAGTTTATATTAATAAAGCGAATCATTAGTTAGCCATCAGAAATTATATCTGCCCACGCATATTACACGAAACATACACCAAATGTAAATCAAAATGTTAACGTTACGTTTGTTACACGTGTTGCAGTAATGCTTATAGAAATATTTAGCATTCCGGAGCATATCACATTCCGCCGTTGGTCTAAAATAACCTAATACTTCTAATGTACTTTTAAAGACGGTCTTGTCGATCGGAGTTAAACTAAGTACGTGTTAGTTGAATTAATTTCCGAGCCGAGTCCGACAAGCAGAATTAATTTGACTATTTCAGTTCAGTAAGGGCAACGGAAACAAACGCATATTACCAATCAAAGTCGAGTGCACGTAAGTCGTCGGCGATTTGGAGGTGTCTAACGGTGATTTTAAAATCCTTGACTAAGGTCATGTTATAGTGCACATTAAATTGTAAAAAGGGAAGTACATCGAAATTGAAAAAAAGAAAGAAAGAAAGAAGTCAGCCAAGTCAACAGCGCGACCAATTTGTCACGTTCCTATATATCTGCAATTCAATTATCGAAGCAAACAATTTGTCCGCGCCATTTGCAAACCCGCCGATCGAGCAATCTGGAAGACTTTTTGATCGTGCATGCCAACCCCGTGAAATTAATTCGCGGCACGTACACTACATATACACGTGGCGGAAAGCAAAGAGGAGAAGCAAACTCCAGAATATGATATTTTTTTTTTGGTGAAATGTGTGCAATACCTTGATCTCCTATAAAGGAGATATAAATTGTACGATGCCGGAGGAGACGTGTGCCGGGGCAGTGATGGCTGGTAAAGCAGTCATCGCGTGATACCCCAAAATGTTGTACCGCAATATTATCCCCAAGTCATTATACTACGGTTAATTGCATCCTATTCCTCATATCGTACGAAACTTTTATTTTTAACGGAATCATCTAGTCATACAAAAACAATAATTATGATTAATTCAAGGCAAAGTTCACCCTGACGTCAAGTTGGATTTAATAAAAGCAGAGAACTGAGAGAAACGTATTAATGAAAGTTTGGCGATTATCCACCAAAGAATAACAGAGTTATGAAGTTTCAGAGTTTTAATTTTGTCACGTCACATGCTCCCTATATGTTATGTAGTAAAAATTCCACAACTTATCATTTTTTAATGGTTCATGATAATTGAATGTTCTGATAATATATTGAATGCACAGGTAAAATCATTTTCAAATCTTTAGGAAACGGCATTTTTATGGAATTTATATCACATGACATATGGGGAGCTGCTCGCATGTGACGTCACAAATCTAAAAGTTTAAGATTCCATAATTCTGTTATTCTTTGATGGATTTTCGTCAAACCTTCATAAATATGTTTATCTATTTTTTCTGCTTTTATTAAAACCAACATGACCTCAGGGTGAACTTTGCCTTTAAGTTCAAAGTGGGAATCTGACGACGGACTCTCTATCGTGTGTTGATCGTACCCCAAACAGTAAAACAAACAAACAAACAATAGATGAGGGTGGATGAACCCATCTTGATTGAAATTTGCTGTTAACTTACACGGTTCTCAGGGTTATAGCCTCCGTAACGTTTCACATGAAATCATACTACCCCTGTTTTCTTTGAATGAGGTCTGATTTGCAAAGCAATCAAAGCTTCAATCGCTGAATTGTTATCAAGCCCGCCCTTAACCTAATTAGCGCACGCGAGCGCGCGCACCCCCACACAAAGACACACACAAACACACACACATACAGAAATACACACGAGACAGACACACATACAGACACACACACAAATGCACACACAAATGCACACACATATACACATACATACACGCTCACAAACACACACACACACACACACACACACACACACACACACACACACACACACACACACACACACACACACACACACACACACACACACACACACACACACACACACACACACACAATCACACTTAAGGTATTTTCAAACGTAACTCCTACAAGCGCACTGTTCATCTACTCATAATCCTCAGGGAGTTCTCAATCAATACTCTCATCTCATAGACAGATACATCAATGCAACGTCATGAAAGTCAGCAAACATCATTCGTTCGCTGTAATTCGGGTACTATAAGACTGGATGAACACAGCTCCATTATTACTGTACGTAATTCTACATTAAGGTTGATGTGATCAAATAATTCGTTGCTCATAAAGATTTATTCTGTAATGCATACTTTCGATTTTTAAGCGATATTGATGACATTATTCTGGTAGCTTCATTCTGTCTCGCTGAAGCAAGGCTGCCACTCGTAGGGGAAAATCCCTACCGTAGGTAATTTTAGCCAACCGTAGGGAGTAGGGAATCCCTACACGGAAAATGACCTTCCGTAGGGGAAAGTAGGGATTTTTGATGATTTGTAGGGAATTTTGACAATTTTCCAAAAATATTCTTAAATTCTCAAAGATTTTTTTACGAACTCCGAAATATATTCGTCTGTAGACATTATTTGGATAAATCCATTGTCGAAGTTGGTCACCATATCGTATAATTACGAAAACCGTAACGTGAGGTGATTACAATGTCAACTTTCTTAATCAAAATAAATCTCTTGCATTTACTGAGGTCATTTTGTAGGGGAAAACGCACCTTCATAGGGGAAAAGTGGATTTTTGTAAGGGAAAACATAGCTCCGTAGGGAAAATTGGCCTATTGGGGTATAGGGGAAAAGTAGTGTCCGTAGGGGAAAATACGCATGCGGCGTAGGGGAAAATTAAAATTTTGAGTGGCAGCCCTGCACTGAGGTCGCTTCTTTGTTCCTCCTCCTTTTAGTGTTGTGCCGAGGCCGGCATCGATGTCAATTTTTGGAGTCCTTGACCTCGGTCCGATGCATTATACATGGTGGCCCAGAAAGAATGCTACACATGATATTGTTAATATCTTCAAAATCATTCACAAAATGTCATTGGTAATTATTTCATGAGTTAGAACATTCTTTTTCCAACATAATGATACCATGATCATTAATTTTGTTTGAGGTGTTTGGATCTTAGGGCTATTTTTCTGAGACAGTGTAATTTCCTAAATTTGCTATTTTTTAAACTTCAGCGATCATCAGAACACCGAAATATTCTCGCGTTACGGTGTGCCATAGAATAAGCTCCGCCGAGACAAAGGGCAGGAATGTCCTCGCTTTCATAAGGAAGACGATGTGTGCTATTTCTCCATTGTCATCGCGGTTTGTCTGGTATGGCACGCTGAGACGCGAGGATATCTCGGTGTTCGGATAACCGCCGCTGTTGAAAAATTGGCAAATTTGGGAAACGACATTGTCTCGGAAAAATGGCCGCAGGACCCAAACAAATAACTCAAAATCAATGATCACGGTATCATATTGTTGGAAAAAGAATGTTGTAATCACTGAAACAAAAATCAATGACATATTGCAGATGATCTTGAAGAAATTAGCGATCGCAGGTGTAGCATTCTTTCTGGGCCACCCTGTATAAACCTCATGGGAAGGTAATGTTTCCGGGCGGCCTTGACCTCGAAACTTGTTGCCTTGGATACCACACTACCTTCTTCCTTTCTCTCCTTTTCTTGTTCTTTCTATATTAATTTCTCTCTCACTACATATATTACATTCTCTCTTATTTCTCTCACCCCTTCTTAATCAATATCTTTCTCTTTGAGATCAGCAGCGTCGTCGGGGGGGGGAGCAACATATCGATTTTGCCCCCCCCCCCCCCAATAATTTTGACAACTTGAAAAATTCATATGCAATGCAAATATATGTTTGAAAAAGCATTGGAAAGCACTATAAAACCATTAAACATGTCATAAAAATACTGTTAAACATACAAAATTGCCAATTTTTCGGCGCGCTTCGCGCGTAAAATTCTGTATTACAATTTGGCGCGCAGAGTGCGCCGAAGATTTTGGACATTTGTTCACTTTTGCCCCCCCTCAATCCGACACATGGATCGACGCCCCTGCTTTGAATATATTTTAATCCATTTCTTCCTCCATTATTGTCCTTGATTCATTCTTGATTCCTTTCTGCCTTCCATTTTTTTTGTCACGAGGAAGAGAATAAACACAATAATACGTTTGCCCATTGAGTTTAGACGGAGGTCTCTGACCTATGTCAATGTGCCTTCGGCTGTAACCTACGGTATGTTTCCGACGACATTAAGTTGATTAGAAAAGAAAGAAAACTGAAATGATTGACAAGGAGAACAATAGACCTCTTTAACGTGATGTGAGGTAATGTCATATATTATTTTTTTTTTACCCAAGGCGTCTTTCAGAACCTCAACGAAAAACAGAATGTACAAGAAAATCTGAGTTATGTATATATTTGTTTCTTATATCATAACTGGAGAGAGCTAAAACATTTCATATAATCTTATGATGTCAGAAGCAGTCTCAGGAAGAAATTTCACTGAGATTACGAGTAAAAACTGTCCAAGTGCCGCGACGACGGTTTATGACCTAATCTTACGAAGTTTTGATCAAACTTTTTAAAAGTTAGTAACGGGTATGGTATACTACGCACAACTCAAATTCGTGTAAATGTCCCCAAACATGAGGGTATAATATAGTATAAAGTTGTGTAAATAATAGTTTTGAACAACTTTGTAAAACTGCATCCTATGAAACAAAATTTCGAAATTAGATTTTCCATTTCAAATCGCGTAATATAGGTTTTCCCGGTCATTTTCGTAACTTTTTTTTACTCATTTTAACTTATCAATAGTCAAATTCAACTCGTTTGATGAATCCGGACAAATTGAATTTTCAATTTCAAGTTGGATGTTTCAAGTTGTCAGTTTTGTTTTTCATAAACACACTTGCCTTGTTCATTTTCTAAAAACATCATGTATTCAGGTATTCATGATTCAATTTCAAACGGATAGGTCAAGAGGTTATCTGCGCTCGATTTTACAGTTTCTTTTTCATTTACGTGTAATCTGTTTAGTGCTTTAGAAGTTCTATTTAAAATCCTTTTTAACAATGGTTGTCCCTAACAACCTGAAAGCTTACCCGATGCTTGCCCGACATAGCAAGAACTAATGTATGCAAGATGGATTCCAGGTTTTGAAATGTATTCATTATAAACAGGTTTGCGGAATAGCTTGTTTCTATAGGACCCCAAGGAAGAAACATCTATAAATTTGCATACGTTTGTGAATTGGTCTATTCGCATTAATTGGAATCCTTATTGTGCTTGCTTAATAACCCTAATTGTTACAAATCTTAAGATTCTTAACTTCAAATTGTTCCTCCACACCAGGACTTCACAGCTGGCCAGGAAGTACACATTGTACATTGTCCTCAAGTGACTTGAAATTAAATGAGCGCATTTCATAAGACGATTGCACATTCTTGAATATGAATGCGGGAAAGACCCACACCGGTTAACCACATGAAATTGAAAACACGTTGTGTGGCTTATAATTTGACTTCAGTATTTGAGAAACTGAATGCTTTGAAATGAAATTGAATATCAGTTGGAAGAAAAAGAATGATTTGTATCACGGTTCGTTCTATTTCACTTGAAACTGAATGATCTGGATAACAAATGGAATGCAAAACGTGTGAAAATGACCGGGAAAACCTATATATATTTGTCTTCGAATTTTATCCCGAAAACGTCATATTTTACTGATCTATAAAAAAAACGTGAAAAAATACTACTCCGGGGTGTGTTAAATACATATGTCATTTTAGGATTAGAAGACTACGATTGTGAAATTTCAAATTAAGTGAAATGTGCTAGTATAGTTAAGTACAGATAAGATAAGGTAATACAAGATAAGATGAGGTAAGATAGGATAAAATAAGATACGATAAGGTAAGATAAGGTAAGATGAGATAAGATAGGGTAAGATAAGATAAAATAAGATAAGGTAAGGTAAGATAAGATACAGTAAGATAAGATAAGATAAGATAAGATAAGATAAGATAAGATAAGTTAAGAAAAGATAAGATAAGATAAAATAAAATAAAATAAAATAAAATAAAATATAATAAGATAAGATGAGATGAGATAAGATGAAATGACATAAACTAATTGTTACAAAGACAATTGTCTTTTATTAACCGAACACAAATGAACAGTAAATATAATTACATAAACAATATACAAGGAATATTCCCGGAACGCAAAATACATCCGAGCAAAAGGAAAAAAAAACATACATTTGTTTGAAATCACAATCTAGAACAGCACATATACTATGAAATGATGTACTGGAATGCAATTACCCCTGAGACTCACTGAAACACCCTCCATGATGATTGCCAAAACCCTTTTAAAGTTTTTATTTCAAACTCTTCCAGAGTTCATAGGGTAATTGTACGTCGAAACTTGAGTTTTAATACATTCAACAATTCATTCTTGTAAAGTGATATTGTGCAAGAAATACTTTGTATTATGCATTGAACAATAAAGAACGTGAATGAATGAATCGATCAGAACATTTGATGTTCAACGATACGTTCACAAACGTATTTTCATGGGCATCGGACAGGCAAAAGTCATGAAATATGAGTGCTATCAATTTCATTTGATATTCGTGACCTTCATACTGCATGCTTTCTGTCATCATAATCATTGAAAGACACGGATGAACACGAACTGCCGACAATGAAAATTGCATCTTCAAGAGATGCCTATTTCACGCGCTTTGAGCAGACGGATAACGAAATGTTTGACGGTCAATATAACGTAGGTTAACCGGGAGGAGCATAGTATTTTCACCCCCGGAGCCACAAGAATACTGAATTTCCGGTTAAAGGATGTTTTCGGCAATCACACTGCGATAATTGCATTCATATTTGCTCAGGAAGATGTTCGAATTGTTCACACGCGCCTTAAACTGCCAAGAAAATGATATACGTCGTATCGACCGTGTATATTTACTGCCCATGTCGAGAACAACGCAAATGTAATCGCGTTATTTAAATTTATATTTGGCACCAATGTACCGCCGTAGTTCCAATGCTACAAAAGTAACAAAGTTTTCATCTCGAACGACGGTATGTAAAAATGGAACAGATAGTAATAAAATGAAATAAATGGCAATTTAGGAAATTATGGCTCTATTTACTGAACTGAACTGTGTGTTTGTTTGTTTGCGCGCACGCGCGTGTATGTGTGCGTTCGTATGTATTAGTGTGTGCGCGCGTATTTGCACGATCTATGTGAAAGCTGAAAACAAAATGTTAATATCAACAAAATAAACACGATTATATTAGTTAAATTTGTTTTCATTATTATAATCCTAAGAAACTAGAATACATTTAAACAAAATAGGTTTAGTGCCTAATGTAATCATTTATTCAAAAAGGGAAAGGGGAATAAATAAGCAAGGGGTCCTTTGAGAGAATGACAGGAATAAGAAATGTTTCAGTTATTGCAACTTTACCGCATTCCTCCCTCGGAAATGAACATTTGATTTCCCTAAAGAAATTGCTTTCGGAATGAGACAATAACGTAATGTCACCGCTGTGAATTGCTGCCCTAGAGCGACCGTAAAAAAGTTATTTGCCGTTCATTTAAACGTACAATTCACGGACAAAATATGAACATTACATTCAGGTTTGTTGCGCGATTTCGTTCGAACAAATTTGTGGTAGTTACCAAGCATTATACAGCAAAAACGGCGGAGGGTTTGACTACTGTAATGACTTCATTCATACCTCGCGAAGTAATAGAAATGAAGTCTTTTGTTCATAAAATGAAGCCGGTGTAAAATTATGAAATATCTGCTAAAACGAGGGCAGTGGCAAAAATATTCACTGGAAATTTTCGTCAGGTATTCAACGCCAAAAATTGAATTTTATCTATAAATACATCGCTTTGGCTTAAAGCATTTAATATTTTCAGTTAAAACTGAATGTTGGGATTCAATGTACCTCTATCTCTATCTATCTATCTATCTACCTATCTATCTACCTATCTATCTATCTACCTACCTATGTATGTATGTATGTATGTATGTATGTATGTATGTATGTATGTATGTATCTATCAATCTATCTGTCTATCTATCTATCTATCTATCTATCTATCTATCTATCTATCTATCTATCTTTCTATCTACCTATCTATCTTTCTATCTATCTACCTGCCTACGTAACTGTCTGTTTCTATTTCTCTGTGTAAATATATGTATGTTTGTTTACACACACACACACAACA
>JZLH01S0547658.1:2084-16933 GCA_001188425.1 Eucidaris tribuloides
ATTTTTTGTTCCCTATGGTGAAGATACCCCCGTTCAATTTTTTTTCATTTCAATACATATACGTTTATTTTGGGGATTGGGGGGGGGGGAACAAGGGCAGGGGTGGATGGTTGAAATGTGACATGTTAGAGATGTCTTTCTATTCTTTTCTATTTCAGTGAATATCTGGTCTACATACAGTTAATTTTTGGGAAGAATACTTTTAGTGATACATGTTTGTTCTGGATAATTAGGGGGAAACATGAGAGGACGAGTACAGGAGATGGAGACTTTGTCACATGCTGGACCCAAACCCGTACCCGTACCCATGGTCTCGTACCCGTACAGTATCCTTGATCTGTCACATGCTGGACCCGTACCCGAACCCATGCTTCACTCTGCCTATGTGCCCGTACCCGTACCCATGTTTGACTCTGTAGTCTGTACCCATATCCATACCAACAGGGCCGTACCCATACCCGTACCCACACCCACAGGTCTGTATCTGTACCCATACCCATGACTGGGATCCACACTACAAGTCTGTCACAAAGGCATGTCAGTAACATTCATTTGATGATCATCCAGACCCATTCTGAATAGTGTCGATCACAGATACAAGTGTAAGTTGATAATAAGGAACTTTACCCTGAAAATTATGTGGTTTCATTAAAGCAGAACATTTCTTGGAAACTAACAGTGAAAATTTGGACAAAATTGGATAATCTATTCCAGCAACATAATTTTTTAAAGTTTTAATTATACATTATGAAATCCTCACTCCACCCTCACAAGTTGGCAACGTCATGGCTACACCAGTCAGAATTGGTTTGGTACAGTATGTTTTCACAAATGTTCATCTTTCTTGGATATGGGTCGAGCCGTCGATTGAACTCATTTCAAACTGTGTGTAAGCCTATATCTGCCTAAACATATTTGGTTAACAAAGTACAGGGAATTTTCACGAGAAGTGCATTTTTGTAGAATTGTGTGCACAAAACTAATGGAAAAGTGATGCAGCCATTACATCACACAGTTGTCAACTCATGAGGGTCGATTAAGGATTTCATGCAATTTAATCAAAATTCAAATATACGTGTTTACAGATGACTTCGCATAACTCAACGTTGCACAAGTCGATTTATCGCCTATGTCGCATATTTTTCAAAGTCCAAATTTGTTGTGTGCTTTTACAATGGGAAGTTTTTCTTCTAAGTTGATTTTTTTAATCGAATATCGCCTATTTCAAACATATTTTTGAGTCCCAAAGGGAGCAAACGTGTTAAATCATTCGCCTAGGTCGAAGAGACCACAACTGTCATTCTTGAAAGTCTTAATGGGTTGACCTTTTGATCTCTGCCTGTCAGCAAGACCGTAAAGATGTCATAAATTTCCCATTCCCTCTCTGCCTTTCTCATTTTTGACAGCATCAATTTCCCTATACGTTTCTTCATCTCTAACATAGACTTGTATACAAAACTGTAACTCGAATTTCGTCTAAGTCGACGTGATTTATATGGTCCCCAGTGATTTGACTTAGGCTAAGTTTACTGTATGTCGTTACTAATAAATTACTAAATTTTGTCCAAATTTTCACCGTTGTGCTTCGTAAACTGTTCTGCATTGAATGAGACATTTTTCTGAGGAGAGTTCCTTTTCACATATTTTGTTGCAGGGGTGTATGCTGGATTTTTTTTTCTGGGTGGGTCATGATCATAACAGCCAGATGCAGCTAAGATGTACCTGAATGTTGGGTGGGTTATGATCATAATTTTTGGGACCTATTCACAATGAAATAACAAGGTATGATTAATATGTACCTGATGAATGAATGTTGTTGTTTTTTTTTATTCATGTCATTTTGAAAAGGCCCTGAAAAAAAATTGCAATTGGAAAAAATGTGGGCATTAAGCTTTCTTTTTTTTTTTTTTTTTAGGGGGGGGGGGGGTTTCGGTATCCCCCGTCCTGAACCTGATCATTGGGTATATGGTATATTATCAGTAAGCCTAAATTGAGCATCTCCTCCGCATTTTGTTCTGTTGTGCATGCTCATTTTGATATTCCAACATTAAAACTAGTTTAGTGCTTTTCCTGTGTCTTTATTTGGCATCATTTCAGACTGTCATGTTTTCTATCAATTGTTAAAAAAAAATCCTGGGTCAAATGCACATTTCCAAATTTTACCTAGGAAATCAATGATTCATCTGAGGATCGCTCCACGGCAAGCTTTCCTTGCTTCAATCTATAGCGAATCCCTCCATTTCCTGTTAAATAGCAATCCAATCCACTGTGTCAACTGCTCTATAAATAATCCTGTGAATTCCGGATCCATCCAACTCGGAACAGACTGTTGGACAGTCGCAACACAGGATTCCAAACGCGATATTCCACTGATTCCCTTTGATGAAATTCCTACGAAATTCCAATCCCTGTATTAATCCACAATGATTTACTGGAGGATCCGGAGTCCGTGAATTCCCAGCCGATCCTAAAATTGCCTCAAATGATCCGATCCGATCCAAAATCCTCCTTTATGTCAGATCGGTATCTTTAAGGTGGTCTCCTAAACTGTCCTAGCTTTTTGCATCCAATGATTCCTAAATGTCCAAATGCTCATCATGAATCCTCCATGATTGATCCTCTCCTTAGAAAAAAAATCAAAGAATGTGGTTACTATTATGGACATATGGTATTTCTTATATCTACATCATATATATGTGATTTTAAGTTTTGTTTTGTTTTACTTATTATTAGAATAGATTGAGCCACTCATATATTTTCCATGCAAACAGAAGAAAGTTAATAAGCATTTCATAGAAGTGCAAAATATGTTTTTGTAGATCATTCTCAAATTTATCTTTAAATTATCTTTAGCTATGAGATGGTTTAATAGGGGATCATAGTTCAGAAACAATGAAGCACTTTGTAGTGACTTGGGAAATAGTATTTCGACCTATCAACAGCTAGTTACTACATAACATGTGTGTATAATTAGAGTGTCAATACAAAACAACTGAAAATCAATTGTTGACCACATGTGCCAGTAGAATGAAAATAGACATACATACATATGAAAGGGGCACTTTTGAGTATCATTCAAAATCAGGGATTTATTTCAATTTATTTAAAAGCAAAAACAGCAAAAATAAAACAATGCAACATCGACAAAATGATAAATGACAAATGTAATGTGCAATTAAGGATATATTGCAGGAAAACAAATCATACCAGTCATATTGGATTCCTTATCGTTACGTGAACCACTCATTCCAACTCCCCCAAATCTCAAATCTGATTGTGGCCGTCTGAATCCATCAGGTGTGTTTGGACGCTTTTTGTTCCAATGAATCCACGATTCCATTCGGCCAGAAACGCTTTTGGGGTTTGTAATTTTCCTACGATCCAAACTTATACTGATCCAAACTCATCCAAACTGATCCAAACTCATCCAAACTGATCCAAACTCATCCAAATTGATCCATACTGATCCAGGCCAAATGCATCCCAAATCTTTATGAATTTAGTCCTCCTCCTCCTCCTCCTCCTTCTCTACTTGCTCCTCCCGTTAATGTTCCTCATGGCTCACTGTATCCCAATGGCCAATCTGAGAGGTCAACACAAGGTCATAACAAAGTCAATGTTAATAATCAGTTGTAACACCTTGTCATTAATGTAATCGTACAGCACATTCATACATCATTATTACGGCTATAAAAAGTGTGAAACAAATGAAGAGCCACATTCCAAAAGGGGATAAATTAACTTTAATGACTTGGAGAAAAATGCACTTCTTTTTTTGAGTTTGTTCATTCTCCTGTGGACAAATAGAAGTACCATTCACTACATATTGTACTTTGCTTGGGTAATTTAGCTTTAAATTTCATTTTAAAGCTAGAAAATGTTGCCAGTGCACTGACGTAAATAACTTATTTTTGGTGAAAAATAGATCCAACTCCTTTTGGAACACAGCTCTTTGAATCCATATTTACCAGTCAATACTACTGACTTCATTATTCCATTAAAAGAAATGAAATGATCAAAGGCAATTGCCATAGTCTAGGTACTATCTATCATTATGCAACAACACTAATTCATACATCAAGTGCTGCTTCTTTTAATCTATCTATTTTTCTTGTTGTTTTTCTCCTAACGACTCAACCAATTGTCAACAATACAACCATTTGGCAGTTTCAAGAACAAATAACACTGGAATTCCCAGCTCACAAACTATAAAATTATTTCAGTGAACATTTTCTGTAGTAACAATGAACACCAACTGGATGTACTACTAATACATTGACATGCGTACCTGTATTCAATACGATGAAATGCATTTAATTTTACAGATGTTAGGACAGGTTTACGGCATATCTACTACCAATAAACCTACGCGCCTTAAGCACAATCAATTTCCAAAGTATGTTCTTTACATTTTACACGTGATGAGACTACAGGAAGTCTTTTGCACATACTGTGGTGAAACTAAGCTTTAATCTGATTTCATTTTATGCTCTGCTTGGCCAGTCTCAGCATAAGTGTAGATACTCTGTATATAGCTGGATTGTCTACTAAAAAGTGCCAAGATTTGAAATGCAAATCTCAGTGTGTAATCTGCAGAACTGATTTGAAAGAGGTAGATGATGTATATTCAACATGTCCTCCACAAAATAACTGAGATCATTACATTGAATGTTTTCAAAGCAGTTTTTATTTTTATACAATAAGTATCATTAACCCATTGCCTCTGAGATTCAGAAAATCACATAAAGATACCATAGGGCAAATCCAGTTCCTGTAGCGAAAGGGTTAACCCTTTGTATGTTGCATTAATTTGGAGAAGCTTTTGCATGCCACAAAGATTCATTATTCCAGTCCCAGACTAACTACCAGGGAGTATATCTGTTTCTCACTCTTCACAACCAGGGTTAAAGGTAGTAGCACACTTTTGAAAAATGGTGTGGGGGTTGGTTCACACAATATCAGATCATTGCAAATAAAAATGACAAGTTACCGTAAAATGCAAACTACATGTATGAAATTATCAATTTCAAAGTTTTCAAATTTCAATAATAATATATTTGACGGAATATGTAGCAATTTTTCTCAACTGTCAGGATAAACAGAAAATAAAATCTGAGTTACAATTACTACTTGATCACTGGGGGGGGGGGCATTGAGGGCTAACATTTTTCAAGTATTCTTGTGCTGTCAGAAGCTATCTACAGGATAAATTTCACCTAGATTTGAAGTGCTTGCAAATGAGTGCTACTACCATTAAAGAAAGGTATGTTTCACAATTGTCTGATTGAACTGTATAATTGTGCAAAAGCTAAACTTGACAAGCAAATAACTTAGACTTAGTGTTCTGGCCATTACTTTCTTTCAGTGACATTTTGGTTTGATGTGTTTTAGAGCTGGTTTGTTGATTTATTGCTTGAAATGAAGATTCACAGAACTGTCGTCTACATAACTATCCCGAGTTCCCATCCCCAGGTACAAAATCCTTATCTCACAGCGCTCAAAATACACGAGAGCTTGGGGCGATTTGCCCCCGTAATGCAAAAAAGAGCCCTCAAAAATGTCAAAAGAGCCCCCGTGAGAGCAAAATTCATTTTTTATTATGTGGCATTGATAGCACTATTTACATTCAAAGTTACCCAAACAATTTGGCATCAATTAAAGCAAAAAGAGAGAGATAGAGGGAGAGAAAGAATGATCTGATATCAGATGGAAATTGTCTCTCAAATTATTTCAAAATAAAATATACATTCAAACCCTTTCATTACCATATTCAGATATTCATAAGGAAAATCTATGTACTTATGCTGCTATGGAACTAATAGGTTTAAATGTGTAATGTTACATACAGACAAAATGTAAACAAAACACACTATATACAAGTGAAGAGAAATATTTTTCTCCCAAATTTGCATACATGTCAATTACAGTATACAGTAACTTACATGCGTAAATTACTAGGGATTTTATGAAATATATCCCCCCCCCCAAAAAAAAAAATAGATAAGAAAGAATAAATAATGAAAAATTACAAAAGAAATTACTCTCTGAAGGCAAAAAGTAAACTTTCTAGCACATTCATTTACCAACATCTCAACAATTTTTCCCTCTTACTAAATATTTACATCGACTAACTTCTCTAGTCCCATGTTTTTAATATTTTCTTAGCTAATTGGCAAAACGTTAATTTGGCCCAATGGCAGCAATAAATTCTTAATCCACACTATCACTTGACTTCACAAGTCATAAAGCCAAATATGAAAATGGCTCACATATGAAGAAACAACACCTAATTCTGGGTGCTTCTACTTGTTGACACAAGAATTAAGTGTCTCATATGTATTATGAACATAAAGAAAAATGACAAAAATAACTATTTTCCCCATGAAATTAACATTATTGATCAATTCAGATGCATTTACACAAGCTATCACTGTGTTGTGAGAAAAAATATTTATAATAAATTATTACAAATAAACATCAATTTCAGAAAATATCAGTAGCTGCTTACATTCAATTTGTCCTATGTACAAAGTACCTCGATAAAGTCAAGGAACAGTTGTCCATGTAGGACAAGGTAAACGACTGATTAAAAATATATCTACACAAACTATTTCTGACACTAAAAATGTGTCACTACAAAGCATATTATATGCTCAAACTGGATAACTGGGCGATCATACGTTATAATACCTGGTTTCTTTGAAGACAAATTTTGAAAAGATATGAATGATGGATTATTGTGATGTGAAAAATACAACCTAGCATCAACAATCGCCATTTATATTCACTTTGAGTGTGTTTAACTCATTGCTTTTTAATACTTTTGTATACAAAATGCATTATCCTAAGCTAATACTTGTAACATGCATAAAAATAAAAACATAGTATCTCTGTCAGCGGTAATGGTGACTATAATACAAAACCTCACCAGATATATTCTCCTCGCTGTATCATGAAATGCCCAAACTACCTAAAAATATGGTAGGCAATGAAGATTCAAGCAGCTGTTGTTTTGGTTAAATATTGATTATTTCCAAACATAGCAAAAAAATTGTTTACAAACCTTTCTTAAAAAGTACCCAAAGCAATTAAAATACTATAAATGTGAATTTCAACATACACAGATCGGAGTTTCCATTTTTCCCCATCGGCTGGCCCCTCCCACTCATCTGTACAAGCATAGAGGTGTGACATCCATCCAAAAGTAATCTCCCATCTTTTACGAGCGAGATCTCGACCTAGACCTCGACATGGACCTGGAGCTGTGGGAGCGGGAACGCGAGTAAGACCTGGAACGGCGGGGAGATCTGGACCTGGAACGGCGGTATTGTCGGGGAGAGCGATGGCGGCCACCCCCTCCTCCACCGCTGAAGCGAGGGCTGCGCGAACGACTCCTCGACCGGTAACCGCCCCCACCGCGTCGCGGGCTCGGCGAGCGACTTCTGGACCGGAAACTGCTGCTGCTGCTGCTCGGGTCGACTTTCACACGAATGTACGAGGTCTCTCCCTGAAGAAGGTGGGAAAATTATCGAAAAGATATGGATGACTGAATGCTGAGATTAATGGTTCCATATTATACAATCTGGTGACTTACAATTCTTTTCCTTACCTTCCTACATCACACAAACGACAGAAGCTAAACAGTGGATAATTTTTGTAAATCTGTGGAGAAAATAGATCGAAATCTGTACAAAATTGAAAAAAGATAAACAGGAGTACATACCTGTTAGTGTGTGATTTACTGCATATAAAATGGTGACTGACATTTTACTTGTAGTTAACACATCTCTTGTTGGACCTATCCAATTTACTAATGTGAATAAATGTTTAGTAGCATTTTTGACAGAAGTACAATCTTTCATTTGTGGCCAAGAAAATAAATAATAATTCATTTCATTAAGCAAGCAGACAAGATTGTTGTTGTTTTTGTTTTCACAATGAGGTTGCGTACGTCCTCATCAATTGCTTTGTTGGTAGCCCACAAAATGAAAATTCACAAAAATACATATTCAAAGTCAATGGAGAGGTGTTCTGGTTTGACATCACAGCTTTCAAGCAGAGTTGCCAGTTACACATGACAACAGATTAGTCAAATTGTTAACAACATTTCAACAGCAAGCTCAGAACAAAAACAAGAAGAAAACACTAACCTCATGCGATCTAAACTTGGTGTCATCCAATTGCTTGGCAGCATATTTCATATCTTCAGCCCTCAGGAATTCCACCACACCCGTCCCATCTCGGTAGACGTCGGCGTAGCACACATCACCGGCCTCACGCATGTGATCCTTCAGATCCTGCCAGCTACCAGTTGAGGGTAAGCCTGTTATAAGCAAATGCAGCGATACAATGTCAGGGATTCAGCTACAATACAAAATTTAAAGGCAGGGAATCTCTTTTGCACAATCCAGCAACAGGACAAAGTGTCACTCATGCCCTTCTATGCTATTTATAAAAGATGTGTCTGTGAAATGTGAAGATCAATAATGACCTATAATTTGAGAAAAAAGCCCCCTAAACCAACTGCTGCTTAGTGTTTGTTCCAAGTATGTCATGCTGACTGATTAGTCAATTCAGTGGTATGATTTCAGTATTCATCTTTTGGTCTATAAATAACTATCTGCATGAGACTTATGGTACACATTTGTAAATTGTAAATAAATTTCATATATCAGACATGATGAACACCCATGCCCTAAAAGGGTTTGAAGTAGACTACAAATTTTTATCTCTATGATACTTTAATTCAATTCAAAATCTAGCAGCCACTATAATGATTCCTGCCAAATTGAATTTCTTGCTTTCGTATTTGCTAAAGGTTCTTAAATGGTATTTTCTTTGCACATAAGTGTATGTACACAATGTTAATTTTTAGGCATGCAAAAGAGATGCCCTGCCCACAAACTAAGGATAGTACTTAATGTAACAAGATCCATAACTGGATCAAGTCAGACTGCATTTTGACGATTTATACATTCTCTTTCCAGACTTTGCCTGACACAGACTTACTCTTTAGGTCCGGCAATTTTCTCGTCATTTTTATACAGTGGTTTGAAAATTGCACACCTTATTCTGTTTCACTGAATCATTGACCATGAAATCATACCTGCATGTTAGCAAAACACAAAATATCACTAAGTTATTAATACCCCCCACTCCATCTGGATGGCCTTGTTATCATGCCAAGACATCGCTTCATCTCCCATAACTGGGGGGCTTCCAAGAATATAACAAAAGATGAGTATCTTTATCTTTGTATTCCTCCAGTTCAAAGACAGCTGTAAACCTGGTTTATTGCATCATCTTTTTCTTGTGCTCTAGAAACACCCAAGCTATGGCAAACATCAGGTTCCCGAAACCAAACAGGTCTATAACTTACCAGAAACAGTGCAGCGGTAGTGTGATCTCCTGGGAGGGGGTCCCCTGGGTCGGCTTCCCTTGAAACCTTTGGCCCCCCTCGGAAACTCCACTCGGACTCTGTAGCCGTCGTAGTTGTAGCCATCTCGTGCAAGCACTGCGTCCTCTGCATCTCTACAAAATGGCATTTACATCATCGTTAGAATAAATGAACAAGTGGTATAAAATGATATAAAAAGACTCAGTCCAAAAGGAGACCTGTATTAGATGATTAAAAGATTAAAAGAACTAAACAATATTGTTTGGGGGGTGGGTCAGTGAAGCTGTCTATATCAACACTGAGAACTCTAATCAACATTTCCTAGGCATTCAGTGCCGTATCCGGAGAATTCCATGACATCTGAATCAACACAATGATATCGAACACATGCATCTGTGTCGATTGGAACGTTTTCCTGCCACAAAATCATACCAGCTGTTGAATCACCCAGGATCAGATGTGAAACAGTTCTCGGCATTAAATTGTTAGTCCAGATGAAATGATTTAATTATTGTTTGTTACTTTAATTTTACCTGGATGAACTTTATATTACATCAATTGTTTCATCACACTCAATAAGACTTGATAAAGAGCCATGATTGCAGGTAAAACATTTTCTTTCCAAGTCTTTTGAAGCTGGTACCAATAACAAAGGAACAAATGTATGTAAGTGATTGCATAAATTTGTACTATGTTCAAATATCACAAAACACAAACAAGATCAAATGCTTCCACACTTCCCAAACTACCAAACAAGGAACAAGCAAATAGTGGAGTTTAGCGCCTTATGAAAACAGAAATATCACATTCTTCCATTCACGATACAGATTATCATTATTGATTTTTTTGAGGAGGGGATGATGGAGTAAAGGTTTTTTCCCTTTTGTTTCCTTGGAATTTTGGGGGAGGGGGTAATAACAAACCTTTTATCATAAAACTCAACAAACGCAAATGGTGCCCCAGAAGCGCCAGATGGTCCTGGTCGTTTATTCTTGAGATCGATATCGGCAATGTGGCCAAACTTGTAGAACATGTCTTCAATGTCTTTATCTCGGATGTCAGGTGGCAGGTTTCCTACATACACCCTGCACTCATTATTTCCTCCAGGACCGCGTACAACCGATGATGAAGCCATGACCAGTTAAATTATCTAGATATAAAACACAGACAAAATGTAAAATTTCACCAAAGACACAGAAGTTATATCATCAAGTTTTATACAGTAGGTTGCGGCACACCTACTACGTATGCGGTCCAGGATATGGACCACATACACACAACTGCAGTAATATAGGTGGATTTTCTGTTAAATGTGCATTTACCATGCATCAGTGATCTTTTTTTATCCAGAACCTATAACCTGTGCACAGAAATCTCCATTGGCGCCGGTGGTATACATTCTGAACTAGGACTAGGATTGGGTTGTGGAGCTTCCGTAATGAGTGATATAAGTCTAGACTCTAGATTCTTACACAAGGCCAAAATTACATAAATTTCTGAATGCATGTGATGTGGATTGTGGAATGATTTACTCATAGTAGCTGCCACGTAAGGTCATGAAAGTAAAACGTTGGGCTCTTAGTCAGAACAAGTAATAAGGCAAGCATGAAAATGGGAGTCATTAGAGTAACGACAAGTGGGGGGCACTCACTCACAGGAGTCGTAGCATGACTTTGTGTACTATTCTTGTACAAGGCCAAAACTTGCATTTCTGAATAAATATATTTCAGCTTTAATGATTAAATGCACACCATTCCTTCAGTTCAGGCATGAACATTTGGTTCAAAATATATTTTTCTTTTTTTTTAATTCTAAAATTTGTAGGTGCCGGATATTTGGAACCCTTTCCCATGCCTTCACACATGAATGAACATCAAGAGGAGAATACAGACAGATGTAAGGGGTAATGTAGCATCTATTGTACTAGATCTATATTCCCCTTGCTTGTATGGGTGGGGGCACTGGATACCTGGGTTGGGCTCAATTACAGGGTAGTTGAGCAATTACGTAATTAATTACTTCGAGTAATTGTAATTGTAATAGAGATTTTTGAAAGGAAAGTAATTGTAATTGTAATTGAAAAAAATGTAATTGAGCATAATTACTCTCAATTACTTTCAATTGCTCATTCTATTAATCTGATCCTGTGTACTCCCACTTATACACCTCACTACTATTCTTGACCCATAACCTCCTCTTGGTCTTGCTTTCAAATGCCTTCAAAACAAATTGATACATGTGCACATGTGGACAGGGTATAAAAGAGAGACCAGAATATCACCTAGATCCATATGCGTATAGTTTGAATGTATATAGAAAGTAATTGTAATTGTAATTGTAATTAAAAAAGTAATTGGTAATTGTAATTGAAAAAAATGTAATTTAATTGAAAAGTAATTGTAATTGAAAATTTTGACAGGCATGCACTTATAATTGTAATTGTAATTAAAGAAAGTAATTGAGCCCAACTCTGCTGGATACAATATTACAAGTCCCAGACAAAAATTACTAACTTGGTACACTAACTTGGTATACAGTAAATGATACAGATTTGATTTACTACCCCATAGCATGGCAATTGTTGCAAGATTGTCCCTCTTCACAATGCGAGAACCCTCGCCGGTCATCCACAGTGCACAGCAGAAATCACACCCATTCCCCATTGATACCAATGCTTGCACTAGCGCGCACAAGCACGCGTGCCCGTCAACCATGCAAAAGTCACGCAAAGTTGTCCACCCAGATTTACCCGACACAGGCGAATGTATCGACAAGTCAACTTGGCAGAAAATGAGGACAATTCAAACTTTCAAAAGACGTTTAAAGGCACTGTATAACAGTGTTTCCAGTTAAAAAAATCTGAGCTGCATGATTCCCCATGCTACCAGTGTCTCTGACATGGTCTAAAAATGAAGCCCTGAAAAAAATTGCAGTGTTAAACAATTATTAAGTTCTTTAAAAAAGTGAAATTCATTGAGAGACCATTCCAGCTTTTCTCCATAGACTGCTGTGTTGCAGAATTTCCTATCGCCCGATATAAAATTAATGTGCCAATTTGTATCTGCACATATTGTACTAGTAACAGCATAACTGTCCAAACTTTTGTGTTCTAGGGTGTTTATTTGTCCATTCAAACACTGTCAGATATGTCAGATAGCAAAGTTCGACAATTTTTTAAACGGGTCTTCCACAGTTTTAATAGTGTCTTTAACATTGAAATGTAATAAATAAAGGCTTCTGTACAGTCAATACATAAATTTTCCATTCCGCACGACGAGAGCTAGAGACGTCCGATCCTACATCCTGTCGCCAACCGGCGCGGCGGTGCGGTGACTAGCGGCCTGTTACCGCCGCTAGTCAACGCAGTTTGCGCATGCGCATTACATTCATATCTTCGGAAAAACATGGCGAATGTGTTGCTGATAACCACGAGACGTCGCAGAAAATATCTCCTTTTTTGGAAGAAGAAGCTTATATTGTAACAACGTTTGTCATCGAATCGAGGTAGAGACTAGAGTACACTTTTGGGTGTGAGTGAACTCATTCCAGAGTGGGGTAAGTTACGGGAAACAGTGTCCGATATTTTACTTCAACCGGGACTTCAAGTTCAACGCGGTACGTAACGTTACACTAACGTTAGACGGAAATTGGTATCAACGAGGCCCACACACGACACACGTGTGGGCCGTCGGCGTCGAGGTTAGTCTTGCAGCAAACAATGGTCCAAACAGCAGGCGATTGTACAAGCACCGTGGTCTTCACTAGTCTGCAGGCACAGACTTTATTTTGGCACTAAAATTTCACAGCGCCTTGAGCCAAGACTAATCTTGTTGACTAGGGCAACTTGTACGGAGCATAACACAGGGCCTATGGAAGAACTAGTCTGCAGCACAGATTGTTCAGACCCTGATTTGCGTAGCACGACGGACAAGGGTTTATGCCTATAAACTAACGTTAGCTTAAGTTTAGGTCTTATTTATACGGACATGACGGAAGGTTTCCAAGCCGTGCAAGACCCTGGCCACACACACGCAAGGCAGACACTCACTTCACCGCCAACGCCAGAAAAAATGAGCCTTATTTCTCCTAACTTGCCCCTGTTTGGAATAAAACTTAAATAACATTCATTCTAGTATAGTAAGATATATAAAAATGAAAAAAATTACTTACCTAATCTCCAAAACCCCGATTTTCGGGGTTTTTCCCACGTGCGTCCCTCGTTTCTTTGTGAAGTGTTGAAAAATTTTTACCTCGTGCCTCGCACCCCATCATCGAGTTCATTGGTTACCACATACGGGCGTAGCCATCAATATTTACTGGGGGATCAGCGAATATGAAAAACTGCCAGCAGCTTTTTCATACGTTTGACTTCGTATTTTTCTGTCGAAATCACGCCAAAACTTTTATATGATAAAAACTCATTTGTAACTCACTAATTTTTGAGTAAAAATATTCAATTTACATCGAAATATAATTTTTTTACGTGATAATTGCGTTTTTATTAACGGACAAAAATACAATTAATAAAATGTTTTGACACTATGAATCTGTTATCACAATCGTGAGTCTTTGTTTCAGACTCAAATAGTCTGGGGTTTGTGAAGTGTTCAGCTATTTCCCCATTGCATTAAGAGTGCTGTATTGTCCTACTTGGATATTACTACCTGTGGTAAAGATAGATCTTACTGTTTCGCAGGTGTTTGACTGGCGATCGTGTGTAGAGGGTACTGGGGAAGAATAGGTTAGGACAAATTACGCCGAAAAAAGAAAAAGAGCAAGAAAGTTGTTCACAATTGTAGGGAACAAAGCGTTGAAATTAATAACAGCGTAAGTAATACTAATATGGTTAAGAAATTTTAAAAGAATTAAAAGCTTGGACATAATTCCACCCTACTTCCACGTATGACACAGTTTTACGTGGGTAACATATTTGTTACCCACGATATACGGGGATGGCCACACACGACACAACGCAAAAATAAAGTCACATTTCATTGTTTTGTCAGGTAAACAGAAAACGAACACACTAAACCATAAAGTACATAATCAGTGGAAAGAACCGGTGTAATCTTGGGATATTGGTTATGACAAAAGTACAAATTAGGATCTAACGTTAATATTTTCGCCAACTTACTGCTCGTTTCAGCGCCAGCGATTTCAGATCGAATCCCTTTCAGATCTCACAGCGCAAGCCCGCACACACGCAGTTCTGATAAAACACACAAGTCAATTCAAAACACGCACGGCACGCGCGACTCGGAAGACAGCGCGGTCGAAACCGAGGATCGTAATTTCTTCGTCCCAGCCAACAGAGGGACTCATCATAGGGGAAACCCCCTACCGTAACCTATTTTAGCCGACCGTTCCTATAATACGGGATCGTAGGGGGAAGTGGGGGGAGGGGGGGGGGAATCTATCTGAAACTATTGTGACAATTAAAAAAAAATAAATA